>OZ010672.1:48246335-48441335 GCA_963932185.1 Troglohyphantes excavatus | reverse complement strand
TAAACGAACATGTTTATCTGAAAGAAATGATTTTATTTTAATATGTTTTTGAAATAGTGAATTTTTTATCGTGTGTTTCATATTAGCGATTCTTCTTAGAACTATTTTTTTTTGTTAAATGTCTTGAAAGTTTGGAGAATGGAGTGCATCTCGATGGTTATTTTCCTGTGTTGACAAATAGTTGACAAATTTTTAACTGTTTTCGGAAACTAGTCTGTAATTAAAAGTATTTAAACGAACATGTTTATCTGAAAGAAATGATTTTATTTTAATATGTTTTTGAAATAGTGAATTTTTTATCGTGTGTTTCATATTAGCGATTCTTCTTAGAACTATTTTTTGTTGTTGTTAAATGTCTTGAAAGTTTGGAGAATGAAGTGCATCTCGATAGTTATTTTCCTGTATTGACAAATAGTTGAAAAAATTTTAACTGTTTTCGGAAACTAGTCTGTAATTGAAAGTATTTAAACAAACATGTTTATCTGAAAGAAAAGATTTTATTTTAATATGTTTTTAAAATAGTGAATTTTTTTATCGTGTGTCACATATTAGCGATTCTTCTTAGAACTATTTTTTTTTTGTTAAATGTCTTGAAAGTTTGGAGAATGGAGTGCATCTTGATAGTTATTTTCCTGTATTGACAAATAGTTGACAAAATTTTAACTGTTTTCGGAAACTAGTCTGTAATTGAAAGTATTTAAACAAACATGTTTAACTGAAAGAAAAGATTTTATTTTAATATGTTTTTGAAATAGTGAATTTTTTTATCGTGTGTCACATATTAGCGATTCTTCTGAGAACTATTTTTTTTTTGTTAAATGTCTTGAAAGTTTGGAGAATGGAGTGCATCTCGATAGTTATTTTCCTGTATTGACAAATAGTTGACAAAATTTTAACTGTTTTTGGAAACTAGTCTGTAATTGAAAGTATTTAAACAAACATGTTTAACTGAAAGAAAAGATTTTATTTTAATATGTTTTTGAAATAGTGAATTTTTTTATCGTGTGTTTCATATTAGCGATTCTTCTTAGAACTATTTTTTGTTTTGTTAAATGTCTTGAGAGTTTGGAGAATGAAGTGCAACTCGATAATTATTTTCCTGGGGCTAATATCTTCGGATCAAAACAACGCAATAATGATCCCGGTTTAAATCATACCGAGAATTTTAAGTTCGAGAATGATTGATTATAAAAATTGATTGTGATTGATTAAATAAAGTACATAACTTATTACCCATGCATTGGGGAGCTGTGATTGTCAGCGACTCGTTAGAGGTCTCAGGATTGGAGGTCCTTGTGTTTAAAGGGGCCGCCAGAATTTTTTTATAAGGGCGGACACAAATTTAGGGCAATGTTCTTCTGCCTGAGTGAAAAAGTTGATGAAAATTGGTGCCGTGCGAAGTTCCCGGGTTCGCTTCCCCTGTTCTATATGCACTTTTCACTCTTATTGATTTAAATAAATAAATATAATCCAGTTCTTCGTGTCAACGGGGCCGGATTTAGGCATAGGCTGCAGCCTAGGGGCCCGCGCACCACATACCTAAACAACAACAAAAATCAACTTGCGGAAAAGTTATTTGGAAAGATAAAGATGATAATCCTAATCCTAATGAAAAGAGTTTTTATTGTGGAGAAAAATTCTATTTTTTTTAACAGATTTGTACAATATAAATATACCCTAAAACTTATATATTCTTTAAAAAATATGTTTAATTTGTAATAATTACAATGTGGCATTGTGTGTTTTTTTTTTTTTTTTTTTTTTTGGAAATTAGTTTTTTTTTTTTTTTAAGCATTTTTATTTTGTTTAGAGCCATTAAAGGGTAATACAAAGACGAGTGTAATATTTTTATTATAATTTTCACAGATTCCTTTCTATTTAGAGATTTTTTTTTCACTTCTTATTGATTTAGCCTTCTCAGTGAGAAAATGTTAAATAGAAAACATAATCTTATTTTGCTCAATTTCAAAATGTTTTCAAATTGGCAGTAGTTGTCAAAAGTTTGAGAATATAGGGCAGAGGCAGACTGGCACTCAAAAAAATTTCAAATTCCGGCCACCATAAAAAAGTTTATATTGGTGTTTGTTATCCAGTGTTCACTCTAGGCGTTTTTTGAAGGGCGGTCCGCCCTGCCTGCCCTTTTTTCTTCTTGATAGCGCCCTCATGCCCCTTTTTTAAAAAATTCCGCCCCTCTTGCCCTTTTCAGTCAAGCACAAGCGCCCTTGCTTCCCTAGATGTCTTTAAAAAAGGCATCGATTAAAAAAATGTTTGTGTAAATTGGAATTAAGTGAATTATGACAGTAGAAAAACAAACTCCTTTTAACTACGCGTGTTGTACAATCGCGATGATTCCGTGGTTATTTCGAGCACGGGGCATTCCACGAATCCTATTGGTTGCCCGTACCAGCATATAAAATGCTATGTTTTTTTTAAGGGAAGTTGGTTTGGTTACAAAATTAGGCCTTTAATTACCAAATTTTAGATTTAAGTAGCCTTTTCATCAGTTTTGTAAGGGGTCCGATTAGGGCTACTTACAGATTTGGTTTTTAGCGAACACATTACTTTTTAAGTGTCAAATTTTGGATTTTAAGTAGTATCTTCATAGAGAGATTTCAATTTTGAACGGGTCTTTCTTTCAAAATAAGCCCCGAATCGTCACCATGGCCCAATATGCAGCTCTAGCGCAATACCAGTCAACAAATCGGAACTTTTTTTGTTTGGTCACGGGTCCGATATATCAACGGGTGGCCACGCCCATCTCAAACTTTTTTAAAAAAAACAAGAAGTGCCTTTTCAAAAACGGGGTGCCCTTTTACAGCCAACAGCGCCCTGCCCTTTTTTATTTCTAGAGTGAACACTGTGTTATCAAAATAATAAGCCCATAATTTGAATACAAAACAATAAATAGTATCATTATTTAACTATTTAAGAAAAAATTATCAATATTTTTAATTTATCCGTATTTTTTTTTAATTTATAAATATTTTTTTATGTATTAATATGACAGTTAATAGTTTTAATTATTATATTGGAATCTTATTAAAACAGCTTTATAAATACACACTCTTAAAACATTTATTTTGCATTTATTACATAAATATATTTCGTTGAATTCATATTTTTGATAAATTAATTAAATATTATGAATTAATTAAAATATTTAATAATACGAATTTAACAAAAATAGATCACGTTAATACATTAATTATACAGATAATTGAATGTCATTTACACATTGGCATTTATTTATAATCCTGGCTGATATATTTGGATGTCAGGTAGGAACAGTTTCTGAAACTGATTTTATAATAATTTCCCTTCCAAAAACTTCCTTCTAATGATGCATTTTCAAAAATTTTTTGTTTATATTTTGTAAATTAAATAGGAATAAATAGCAATTTGCTGAAAAAACCGCTAGTCCCCAAGATATAAAAAATATTTACCTTTTATAGTAAAGTCATAACTAACATTTTTTTAATATATATTTTAATTGCAAAGGGATCATCCCTTTTGCTTCGAAAAGGACACTGGTAAGATAAGACTAAAAAAAATATATTTTGCCACAAAAATTGCTATGAAATTATGATAGTATTAAATCTAATTGTGAAAGAGCTGCACAAAAATAGGATTCTGGAAATTAATTTATATAAAAAAAATGCATTTTCATATTTCGTTAAGCATGTATGGGGTAGTTCTCCCCCCCCCCCCCCCCCCCCTCTCCTCAGGATTGGCCGACCGGCTCAAATAACTTAAATGTTAATCTGAAAATTTACAATTTTCATTCAACTTAGTTATAAAATGTAAATAATAATCTAAAAGTTCTTTATTAGGAGCAGTGCCGTTACACAAAAAATATGTTGTTGTTTTTTTTGGGGGGGGGGGGGGGGAGGGGGAAGGATGAAACAAGAAATTTTTCAACTTAACGATTTGAAATTCCCAACTTAACGATTATTCGAAATTCCCAACTCAACAGTGCTGAAAATTCCCAGTTCCAACTTATCGACATTTTTCATCTTTTCTTATATACATTTTAAGTAATATTAAACAGTTCTCTCACGAGCACTGATTTGTTGCACCCATATCCCAACACAGCGTCCGTTCTGAGGTCTAATTTAAATGTAATATTACCAAGTTGAGCAATTTCTAATCTTCCCTAGCTTTCATTTGTTAATAATATTAATTTTAATAATAAAAATAAAATAATTAAAAAAAAATAATAATAATAAAAATATAAGGCATAAATTTTCCCAACTCCGCGTTTTTAGAATAGAAGTTGAAATTCCCAACTTTAAGGGTTTTCAGATCAGTGGGGGGGGGGGGGGGTCGGACTCTTCCCCCCCCCCCCCCCCTCCAGCGCGACGGGCCTGATTAGCAGGCTGGTCGGCATGTACAGGAAAAAGCATCGGCCGCACAACAAATGTAGCATTATTTTTATTATACGGAAGCATTATTTGTCAAGAGAAAGTGTCACTGTTCCTCAAATATTTATTAGTAGTTATGTTCTGACGAACAAACACTGGTTCCAAACAATTCCTAAAAATAAACTTAAGAATTCCATAATTTCCCAAATCATAAGGTCCCGCAATACCTATGGGCAATTTCAAAAAGGAAGCCTAACTAATTTCTAAAAAAATTCTAACTTCTTCTACTCGTGAAACACTGCTCAAAAGAAAGAGGGGGAGGGGGAGGGGTAAGGGGGACACGCGGCCTTCTTTACATTCTCAATTTTTGACATCATTTGAATTGGCTCCGTAGTCACGTAGGCCGAAGCCCCACAGGCTACAGCCGGAACGGAGTTTCTAATAAAAGTAATGCATAGCACAATAATTTGGTTTCTTAGCGATATCTTGACTCCTTATTTTCAAATTCGAAACAATATTGAAAAATCTTACATTGGCTTTCAATAAATTATTTTTTAAATAAAATTCAAGAAATTTTACCCGGCCGCATTAAAAAAATATTAACCGGTTCACCTGGAATATTCCAGGTCAACTCTATATCCAGTCCTCCAATTGTATAGGGAGTAAGGTTTAGTTCATGTTATCTCATTATTGGTAATCATTTTTTTATTTTCATTATATATTTATTTTAATTAGTATAGTGTACAATATTATATAAATATTATTATTTAAAAAAGTATAATAAATAAAAATGCAACTTTAAAAAAATATTTTCTTTGTTTCCTTTAATTCTAGTTCAAACAAAAAACTTAATTCACAAATGCTATTTTTTATTATTATTTATATTATCTGTATAAATAATAACTGGCTTTAATTTAATATTTTATATGTAATTTTTAATGGTTATTGCTTAATTAAGTTAGCAGACGAAATGAATTCTTAATAATTTATTTGTTATATATTAAATAACCACATTTAATACTTAAATAGTAATGTTAATTAAATATAACACTTATAATTTATTTATATAAATAATTATTATACTAATTAGTAACTATTATTATTATATAATAAGGTAGTGATACATATATAAAGTAGTATCAATAAAATAATATAATATGCAAACACTAAATATTTTTAAGATATTTTTATAATAACTAATGATTAATTACAATATTACTTATTAACCAATTGCTTAATTAAATTAATAAACAACAATAAGTACAATTTTTTTATTTATTATAAATTAAATCACATTAAAATTAGTAGCTATTACAAATTAATTAAGAATATTTGCTTATAATTTATTATTAAAAATAATAACTATTATTAAAAATTAATCAGCAACTAATATTATTATAGTAAACTAAGTACTATAGTAAACTACTATAGTAAACTAACTAATATACTAAACTAAAACTGTACGACCTAATTAGTACCAATTAACTAATACATCATGCTATATTATTCTCTATTTAATATTTTATTATAATAATTTTAATTTAGTAATTAAGAATATGCGTTATTTTAGTTGTTTTTTAGTAATTAAGATATTAATTCATATTAATTACTACAAATTAATTAAAATACTGAATTGTTTTGGCATTGAAGGCAAAAACTAACAAAAATTAGCTTTCAAAGTTGAAAAATAAATGCATTCATATTGCGCGTGCGCTGTAAAACTTCTTTCAACTAATATTTTCCTTTAGAAAAAATAACTCCAACCATATTTTTATTTTGCAATCTATAATATTTTTGTATATGTCTATAACTATCATAATTATCAAAAAAATTGTGTATAGAAGAGCAATATTTTTTTAAGAAAGCGATTTTAGCATTGAAACTCTTATTTTCGACTTCTTTCTCGGGTAAACAGGAGGAAGCCGCCATACCTTCAATCCCCCTATCGGTGAAACTGGCTATCGGTATTCCTCCATTCCTATTTAGTTCAGTGATTTAACTTCGTTCGAGAGGGATATTCGGTAAACCGGTGGCAATCTCATTTTATTTCAGTTATTCGCGCCTTGCGGCTGTCCGCAAATCTTGAACATTGTTTTTGTTCCTTTTGAGCTGCCGCATTGTATATTTTGATCGCGTACTACATGCAGCCTTCAAGAATGGGTAATAACTTGAATTATTTAACACAACCTTCAACAGAAAGCGTATATGATGATGGGACAATCGAAAATTCTCCAATACTACAGTTTGCCTATGGAGCAGCTTCTATGCAAGGCTGGCGTAAAAAGCAAGAAGTAAGCAGCAAGTTATTCAATTTTCCTACTTTCAAGATCTGCAGAAATTTTGTTTCAATAACTTAAAAAATAACTTATTATGGTAGCTTAAAAAGAAGTCTTTTATTTTAGTTTATAGTTGTGATTTTCTACCACCTTTTCTCGGTTTCTGAAAAATGTTCAACAAGTGGGGAAATAATTTAAACCACGACTGTCAGACTAAATTAAACAATAAAGATTGCAATTCCATGCCAGTATTTTGAGTAAAATTGCAACCGAAATAATAACCATATATATATGGAAAGGAATGGTTGCAATAAAAGTCTCTGTGATATGTATATTAACAGTGCAATTTTTTTTTTAATACTAAACTCTTAAAGTGCGATTTTTTTTTTTAAATATTATAACGTTCTACCTTATTTCAGATTTCAAAGATATCTATTTGAAAACTGTATTCCAAAATGATCAAGTAAAATTATCTAAATAAAATAATTATGTACCGAATAAAAAATCTAGATAATTTCTTTAAAAAATGCCAAATGATCAGTGCAGATTTTTCTTAAATAATGAAAAACAAAAAAGTGAAAATGTGCTATTTTGAGTGGTCAAGGGAGTAAATACTTGAATATCCATCCATACACTAAATATTTTCTAATAAACTGATGATATTGCATTTTTTCACTTCGAATCTTTTTTAAAAAAGTAATAAATTAAACTTACTTAAACAATCACAAATTTATAATAAAAAGTCATCAAATTTTCTAAACACTTTTCTAGTGCTTATAGTGCAGCTGAATTAGTATTGTAATGGAAATGTGTTGACATTTTAAATTGATATTTTGTTATAACTTCTGAAAATATGCAATGTCATTCATCCATAGTAATATTTACTTCATTCGAAAACCACATATTTTTTTAAGTTAAGGGTATAAACAGCTGTATGTTTATAATTTAACTAATTAAATTTTTTTAAACAAATCCTTTTGTGCTTTTTAGCTGGAAGTTTAACTAGGTTTTACCTGGTAGATATTTGTCAATGATATTTTCACTAACCTTAATGGTGGGCATAAATATATTGTTTGGTGATTAATCAATATTAAGATATAATAAGTTATTTTTATCTTTAACACTTGTTTAAAAGTCATTAACACTTTAGTACTTTGTCTTAACTACTAAACACCTACTAGTGAGCACCCAACTAAAACTGCATCAACATATTGCCATACTTCAACATTTCCGTTGCAAAAAAAGTCAGTGTTAAGATTTTATGTGTAAAAACATAAATTAGTTTGTTTAAAGATATAAGACTAATATCAGTAAGTTTATGAAAATGCATGATTTATTATTTTTACGGTTAATTTTTAATTTTATTAATTAGATAGAAAATTATGCCTATTGGCAAAATAATAAGTAGTCCAATTGCTAAATGCCAAATTTTGCTGAATACGGAACGCTTATTATTTAGATAAAATTTTATTTTAATACTTGGGTGTTAGGCCAAATATTCAGTTCAATTTAAAAAGTAAGTTTTTCATTTAAAAGAAAGTTATTTATATTTTTGTACTAATTTTTTTATGGATTCTCGCATCCTAAATTCACAACGATAATCTGTTGATGTGATGAAATAAATTAAGCATTATACTCCCATGCATGTAAAAAATAACAAGTGCTTTTCTTCACCCATATATTTATCTGCCATAATTTATGTCTAATTTTCTGAACCATACTTTACTATTATTAATATTCTTAATACAAAATTGCTTGGGTACTTCTCTTCTAAACGGCCTCAAATAGTCGCCAAGCGAAAGTTTGTCGCCGTATTGATTATTTACAATTTTAATGTTGCCACTCACAAAATAAAATGTTAAAAAAAGTCGTAAATGATTTACGATTAGATGACGTCAAAAAGTACATTCTAATAAGTCGCACTTAACCTGTGCAATGGGCTATTAGTTACGGTTCGAGGTAAAGACTTTCGCTCGTCAGCGGATCTGGCTGTATTTTCAAGTGAACATCAAACGACTGGATGCGTTGCGCATGCGTCTTTTTTTCTGATATTTATGGTTACTTAAGGAGAAATGCACAATTACGGTTAATTACTCAAACGCTGTGTCTTATTTTCGAACCAAGGTGGATGACGTTCACTGCGTAATGGGCTAGCGGTGACGGTTCAAAGTTATTTCCGAAGGATTTCTTTAAGGTCTGCACGATTGAATGAAATAACGTTGCACTTGAGCTCCACAATGGGCTAATGTCGACGGTTTAGAATTCATCTCGAAGCTTTGGTTTGGTTAATTAACATTGCACTAGAGCTTCACATTGGGCTGTTGGCGGCAGTTCGGCGCCTATCTCTAAGGGAACAATGTCTCGTATTTTTTAACCACGGTCAACTGAGCTGGCAATCCTTCTGGCATTCGTTTGGGGCATTTCAACACTACTCTTAAGCGCACGCGCGAAACGCGCGCTAAAGTCACAGACTCCTGACGTTGATTTATGGTCCCGGGCAGTTGTGGTCTCCGGCCTTCGGCCCCCGACTACTCAGGATTACATCCATGACCCCCTCCGAGCAGTCGATCATTTTGCTTACAGGCAATCCTTCGGGCAGTCGTTTGGGGCATTGCGACAGCACTCTTAAGGGCACTCGCGTACCACACGCTAAAGTCACAGACTCCTGACGTCGATTTATGGTTCTTGGCAGTTGTGGTCTCCGGCCTCCGACTACTCAGGATTACATCCATGACCCCCTCCGGACGGTCGATCATGGTGCTTACAGGCAATCCTTCGGGGAGTCGTTTGGGGCATTTCGACAACACTCTTAAGCGCATTCTAAACAAATTTATTTTAATAGCTATTCTAACAATCAAATATGTTTCCGAAATTATAAAAAATATTCACCAAACCCAATTTAAAATCGTTTGAACCAAACCCATAATTTACAAATATCCGAATTTAAATATTTGTAACTATTAAATAGTTCGCATAGTCGTGCAACCAATCAGAGTTCGTTAAACACTTACATATTCTAACCAATCAACAATCGTAAGGCAATAGACGTTTACTGTCAGATCGCGAAGGAAAATGTGCACGCATCCAATGCACGTAATCCAAACAAACTTGTCGCAGGAAGAAAGTAAAAAAGTAAATATATAATACGAGGCACCGTTCCCGGGTCTTTCCTTTGATATAGGCCCCGAACCGTGGCCAATAGCCCGCTGTGTAGCTCTAGTAAGACGCTAATTACCCATACCAAAATCAACTCCAAAGAAATTGTGTGTTAACTATTTTGAGCAATGACACTAAAAAAGGCATGTTCAGTTTACTCTCCCGTTTTTATTTAGCTCAGTGCACTCAATCATACAATCAACTGAAACACGATCTTTTGTGTATGGTAATCCGTAAGGTAAACAACTTTGGCGCATTTTCGCTCGTTGGCATATGAGGCCGTATAAACGAAAAGAACCATTGCTTGATGTTATATGAACTTAAAACAATATTTGATGTGTCAAAATTAGGAAATTGAAATTTTATGCATATTTTAATGTTTTTATTAATTATGTTTCTAGTATGATTAGGCTAGAATAGAATTTTCTTTTTACATAGACTAGTTATACGTTAGCCATAAAATGTTCTCATACAATAATGTTGACCAATAAAATACAAATAATGTTGACGAACTACAAGTTCCAGATTCAGCAAGGTTATTCCTGTCAATCTAGCATATCCTCACGATTCCCCAATGTCGATCCAATTGCTTTTTAAAACTATCCACTCCTGAAGAATTAACAACATATTCATGCAAACCATTCCATTTGTGTATTACCCTTGCGAAATGCTACAGTTTTTATGGCTAGAAATAACGGCGGTTACGCCGAAACCAACCAACCATGCCACGCAAAACCTAAATTTAGCGATGGGCAAAACGGGACCGTCACAACCTATTAAACAAAATAATGCTTTATAATGTCCCAATTAAGCTGTGATTTATATAATTTGAATCCATGACTTTTAGTCACATTGACAATATTAAAACCCAATCCCTCTATGACAGCAAATTTGATATTTATTTGATTTTTCAATTTCCATTTTCATTTGTCGAATAGTAAAACAAATAATCGACTTGACGTTAGCCATAAAATGTTCTTATACAATAATGTTGACGAACTACAATTTCCAGATTCAGCAAGGTTATTCCTGTCAACCTAGCATAACCTCACGATTACCCAATGTCGATCCAATTGCTTTTTAAAACTATCCACTCCTATACCGGTATACTGAATATTCAAAGCATTCCTGATAATATGCTAATATAGAATTGTCGTTTTGAGTTCGATGTATACGTCAAAAGTAGGTTTTATTTTATATAAGGATTCAAGTGATATAGGTCCAAGTAAGATTATTTACAAAAAAAGGTAACAATAAGTTTTTTTAAAGAGGGGAGTCCTAAAAATTTGTATGTATGGGGAAAGGTTAAATCTGCTGTCTTTCTGATTTATTATTAATACTCGTTTGTATCCTTTAATCTATCTATCTATTGTTACCAGTAGTATCTCAATTTCTTCAGTTACAGCTGGCAATTGTTTTTATTATGTTAATTTTGCACCAAATTATAATAAGCATATTTATTTAGGATAAGTTTACCTGCCTGGCCAGTCTCTGCAAAAACTTCAGCTTTTATGGCGTTTATGATGGACATGGAGGTAGGTCGTGTTTATGTTTGTTTATATTTGATTAAGAAAATAATTATTAATTTTAAGACACTAATTTTTTTCCCCATATGAGTGACAATCAATTCTTCTTATTTTTTTTTAATACCCAGTAGATACCCAACTCAGCTTAAACAATTCTTGAGTATAGAGAAAAGTTTTATATTTAGAAACTAGTAATTTATTTACTTTATTGAAATTTTAAAGATACAAGAACATTTTTTAGATTGAAGCCATTTTAGAATCGGCTTTTATGAATAAAAAGTTTTAAAGAAAATCTTATGACACATGAAATTTAGATAGTTTTGAATACTTCGCTTTGTTTGGTTAGCCACTTTTAACATATTTTTTGTTGATTGCTGGACAAGAAATATGCTTAATCATAACTGGGTGATTCTCCCATAAGTGTAAATTTTCTCTCTGTGATTTGGGGCTTTAGAAAAGATGAATTTAAAATATTTTTCTTATAAATAGATAAGATATTATGTTCAAAATATCATATCACATTCTGGTGTGAACTTTCGAAAGTAGTTTTTTTTAAACCTCTTTTTATAAAGTAATATCTGAAACCATGTCACCAGTGTCCTTGAGAGTGAGGATTTTAAGATAAAATTTGTTAAGGAAATTATTTATTTGTTTATTATTAAAAGAAAATATTATTTAATCTTTCACCTGTGAAAAACTTGAATATTTTTCAAAAATAAAAGGACAGGACTGACTATTATGTGACAATACTCAAAAAGATTTAGACATTTCAACATTAAATAAATTATCTTTCCTACTTGTTTTAACATATTTTAAAAATATTTATGTGTTTTGGAAAATATTAACTACACGAAAATGGGGGATTAAATTATTTTATAAGTTTGTCCCTCACGAAGCAAATCTGGTAAATTCTTAGTGTACAGTGCAGCTTAGCGAGATTCTGAAAAAATTTTAGAGCTGCACAATCGACTATTGGTGATGTTTCAGATTCAATAAAATCAAATATGACAATCAGCGGTAAACAGTTGTGTGCGATAGCGTATTTGGCTGTGTTTGAAGTAGTCGCCAAATTACTCGATGCGTCTTGCGTGCGCCTTTTTTTTCTTGATCTTTATGGTTACTTCCTGTTTACCACACAATTACAGGTAACAACTCAAGCATTGCGTCATGTTTTCGAACCATGGTCGGATGACTTGATTGATTGATCGGATGACGTTCACTGCGTAATGGGCTATCAGTGACGGTTCAAAATTCATTTTTATGAATTTCTATTAGGTCTGCACAATTGGATGAAATAACGTCGCTCTTGAGCTCCACAATGGGCTAATGGTGACGTTTTAGAATTTATCACGAAGGTTTTCTTTCGTTAATTAACTTCATAGTATAGCTGCATATTGGGCTATTGGTGATGGTTTGGCTCCTATCTCGAAGGGAATGCCTCGTATTTTTGAACCATGGTCAAAAGGCGAGGACATCACCTGAGCTGGCTCCCGGCGCAACCTTAATAGGCGTAAGACATTGGATCCCGATTAGATAACTAGGCACATTGCTTTAGGAAAACGGCTGGGGGGCACCGGGCAACTACCTTAAAAAAAGCAGCTGGTACCCCCTCCGTGCCATCGTTTGGGGCTACTCATCCCTCCAGCAGTCGTTTTTTTGCACCACACAATGGCGCACTGTTATCAAAGAACTAAAAACAATTACAACAGGAGCATACAATTCAAAATTCATCTTCAACATTATCTTTCAAACTATCAATATACATATGATAAAAAAAAAGAATGTAATCTATCAACCAAACCACATTTGAGCCATACCAACAGCAATAAAGGGTTGTATACAAGGAAAATGCAAGTGCTTACTTTACAGCAATTCTATTCGAAAATAATAACTCGAAATGGCAATTTATCATATAACAATTTGCTGTTATATGCTTTAAAGATAATAAAAATCTTATGATAAATACACGTACACATACTTTAAAACATTCTATTCGAAAACAACAATTCTCATTTTCAATTGATTTTGCATAATTATCACGTCACTCTTTAAACCAATCACGGAAATTCCTATGCCGGGAAGTCGCATGACCCTCTGAACGAATCCCGCAAATTCCTATCCTTTCATATTTGTAAACAATTATCCCATTCTCAGATTGAGAAGTGAATTGCCCCAAAAAGTCGCCAAAAACTACCCGCTTATGATTAGAAATCCCAACCCAATCAGCTTGTAGCTTTTTTTTAAAGTCAAAATAGATTATAACATTATGTTCTTATCAACAAGCAAAAAGGCTCTCTCTACTGAATAACTGTTTACAAATTTTTAATTGGATACCTGGTGGTCATGTGACCAAGTTTATAGAAGAGGACACTAGTGACACAAAAACTAAGGACAACCTTTCTGTGACTTAAACAAAATATTAAACTTTCTATAGTTTACAATAAAAATTGTTTATATTATAGTTTCGAGTATTCAGTTTCATTTTAGAGAGTAGAGGTAGTAGAATTAGTTTGTTATTTCTTTAAAACTTGTTACAGTTGGTCAATTCATGAGGTCAGGGGACAAGAGGCAGTAGTGACATTTTGAAAGTTTAAAATTTTCTTGATATAAAACTTGCTGCCATTTTCTTGCAACTATGAATTGTAGAAACACACAACAGAATAAATTTTATGCTAAAAAGAAAATATTTGAATAATAAATTAAAGTGTATAACCCCATGGAACAAATTTTACACTTATGGGAGAATCATCCAACTCTTTCTGTGATTGATTGAAAAAGCGTTTTCTGTATTTGAGTTCTAGTTGTTATAATCAACTATTCAGAGCAGTTGCATATCGAGAAAGGGGGGAGAATTTAGAGCCTCTCCCATTGAATCTGCAAATTAAATATTTTAGTATACATAAAATAATTATATTCCCATACATATGTGCGTATTATGTTGGGAATCTCAACATTGAGGCAATATTTTTGTCATTTTTTGGCTTCTAAGACCATGGGTGAAAGTTTTCCGTCCTAAGACGAATTTCCGTCTTTTTTTATTTTTATCCAGAACGAAATGTGATGGAAAAAATATACATAATTAATGTTATATGCGGCTGACAATTTTTCGAAGCCAATAAAAGGTCAAATGACAACAGAACTATATAACTAATTTTCTTGTTGAATGTTAGGCAGTGATGTTACAGAATTAATAATTAATTCCTTTTCTTCAGTATTCGATCAAATTGTAATCGTGATTGCAATACAAAAAGCCATAGTAGATGCAATTTGAAATGAAGAAGTCTTGCCTTCTAAAAATCTTTTGACATGGAATTTTTCAAGAATTAAAATTTTTAACTAAAGATAAACTAGCTTTCAATTTTTAGAAATTTAGTTTCCATAAAGTGTTTCTTTTATTATAATTTTAAATTTGAAGAACTTTTGAGTAAGTATGGTAATGTTGCATATTTTCATGCTTGAATTTTAACAATTAGTCAAAATTTTAATCAATTAGTAAAACAGTGCAGTATTTTTTTTAAAGTGAAAATAATTATTTTCATTTCTAAAACATTGAGACACATCAAAAGCTTTCAATACTAATACCAACTTTTCTTACTTAAAAATATTACATGTTTATGAATATAACTGAAATTTTGAATATCCTTCCTGTGATTTTTACCAACTTTCACCCGTGTCTAAGACATCAAATATGTGGTGGTAAGATTTTTTTTAGCTTTATCTTTTAATTGTATAAAAATAAAGTTTTTACGAGTTCATTATGAACGCAGAAACTTCAAACACATTTTTCTCAAACCATTTTTTGTTGAGTTCTATCTTTCGTATCCGCTGTTCCTTGTCTGCATTTCATTACCAAGTTCAATGTAGATGTGGTAAAGAATATTTGGTTTTAGTGCTTCCACTTTAAAAGTGATTGTTTGGATGGTTTAATTTAACATCGTACAAGAACTAAAAAATAGGCTTTTGAAGACTGTTCAGAATCAATACCGAGAGAAAGAGCTGCGAAAACTGCTTCATACTTTGGAACCATGATCAAATGATGAGACATTACCTGAGCTGTGCTGGCACCCCACTCTCCAAGCTTCCACACCACTATTAACCTAAACACATTTGAACCATGATAATATTATATGTGGACCACCCTTCCTCTACACAGCGAATATTTGGTCAGACGAAAAAGATCAAACTTGCAGCTCTTTTTTCCTTTGCCATTGTAAGCCAAAACAAACAATAAAAAAGCTCAAAGCACAACATTTGAAAATAATAACAAACAAATAGCGACATTAAGCTAAAGTAAACCCAAATTCTTATTTTTCTAATTAAAAAATTTAGTGTTGGGATAACAGCAATACTCTTCCGTTAAGCGGACTTTAAAAGTCTCCAAAGAAAATTTCTGAGCCATATTCATTGTTTATGTTTTCAATACTGCCGCTATGAAATAAAATGTAAAAAATAGTCGTAAATATGAAATACAATCGGATAACATCAACATTAACGCTAAAACCTTGATTCTATAAGATTTTAATTATCCTTGCATTGTTGCAACTACATGTTGCTAATTGTGCTAAATTTTGTATCTAAACATTGTTTTCACAATGGCAAAAGAGCCCGGGAATCGGCTGTTATCCCTTTGAAGCAGTCGTTTGGGGCTTCTTATGCCCTCCGAGCAGTCGATTTTAGCCCTGAGCAATGGCACATTACTTTTCAAAAACAACTGGTACAGTCAAGCAGTTGTTTGGGGAATCTCACAATCAGCTGACATGTTAACCCTTCTACCTGATCGTGATACGAAATTACGAAACAGTGTTCTCGAGTGTTTTCTTTCATATAGGTCCCGAACTGTCGCCAATAGCTCATTGTGTGGCCCTAGTGCGATAGCGACGTTATTTAAATTAACTAAACATCTTTTGGGATCAATTCTAAACCGTTATAGCCATGCCTATGTGAAGTTGCGTGTGGAGCCAAATCGGATGTTGCCCTCTTCATTTGACCACTATTCAAAATAATGAGGGGTCTTTCGCCTATATACCTAAAACTGTTACCGATAGCCCACCAGTGCAACGTTATTGCAACCAACCAATCGCAAATAATTTCTGACAGCCCATTGTGTAGCTCTTGTTCAGCGTTTTTTCTACTAACTAAACACATTTCAAGAATTATCCATAATTGTTACCGATTTCCCATTGTATGTCTGCTCAGGCGTTGTTCTCTTTATCTGACCATAGTTTACAATTATGAGGCAATCAATCAATTGAAGCGTGATTTGCTGTGGATTATAAACACATTGAGATGGATAAACAACCTCGCATGTTTGGAATTTAGTCCATGTAACGGAAGAGAACCATAACAGCATAAGGCTTTCTCATATAGCAGTAGTGAGTTTGTTATTGAATGATTGGGAGTTTGATCTTCATCGTCTGACCAAACATTCACAATGTAGGGAAAAATGATGCCTGTTAAACCACCGTTGTCCAAATATCCTTACACTGATAGAGATGTGAAAGTCTGGATATTAGGGTACCAGTTCAGGTGTTGTCTGTATCATCTGACCATGATTCTAATTCATCTGACCATAGTTCACAAGAAATTGTTCTTGAGTCTTTCCCTTGGAATAGATCCCCAACCATTGAAAGTAGCCCTGTTTCTAGCTTTAGTGCAACATTAATTTAATCAACAATCATTCATCCTACCCATACTTCACGATATTTTGCTAATACCCATACTTCCCTTCTGCTTTAACTTGTAAAACTTCTTAGTTTCATTAATTAAAAAAAATTCTCACAAATTTGCCAACTAGGTTTGTGATAGTGACAAGTCTACTGGAATTTACCAACATAAGGTGGGTGAGAGTCTCCCCTCGCTTTGCGAATTCCTTGGTTCGTATTAATTCATATTCAAGTAGCTCAAGCGAAGATGGACCATTTTGTGTTGAATACGCAACACACACATAGCAGGTTCCTCAATATTTATTAAATAATATTTCGCTGACCAATCTCTCAGATTTCGGGAATGAAGGAAAAACCATAACACACGTCCGACTTCAATTCCATTTTATTACACAATAACACTATAATACACTTAACTATTAACTATGAATTAAGTTTATTACAAACGCTCCAATTCATTGTGTCATCTTGTGGCAATTATGATACTCTAAACACACCCTTTGAAGAACATCACTGTATGTATCCCACCAAGGCGAGGAACAAAGTTTGAAAACTGTTTGGGATTATTCCATATTATATCATCCACTATTTTGTATATTGCCTGATCTGCTGTGAATATGACAAATGGCTGCTCACAAACTATGTTAAATCTCTTGATTTCCAACATAGGTAGGTTTAATCGTTAACCATATGGATGGGTTAATTCTGTATCATGATCTGTTGGAGGTAGGTCAGTCAATGGCAAATACGTGTTGCATTCATCAGTTTGCCATCCGAATTAGTTTTCAGTCATCTTAAGTGAAAAATAACATTGTAATCAGATTCCTTGACCCGAAAACATTAAAAATGATGACTTGCACACCAGTATTATCACACTTCAAAGTGGACATTTTTTATAGCTGCTATCATGGGATTTTTCAAATTGTTTGCAGAGTGGCATCAATCGGTTCTGAAATCTAGGCTATTTACTGCATCAGAAACTCTGAAAACATTTTATCCCTATGCCAAAACAAGCTTTTTGATGTGGCACCCTGACTACAAAGTGTATTTTAAGCCTCAAACTTCTGCCCCAGGAAGGCACAGTAAGGGTAGGTGAACTATCCTGCAAAGCCTGTATAAAAACTTGTATTTTTTAAACCAACAATAGAATCCATTTGTATAGCTCTTGTCTCGGTCCTGTATTTTGAATTTTATTTTCATAAAGCATACTTTCGACCCCACGTGCGGACACAAAAATTTAGGTGAGACTTTTATTAAACATTCTATGTCAGTATTTATGCAGTTAATGAATTTAATGTTTTGTTCAGATTTTGTTTGTTTTTTTGCTGTTATTCTTAAGCAGTATTTAATTGCAATTGTTTTAATTATCTTATTTGTGATACTGGATTCTTACCTTTTGTAATGTGTAAGCATATGTTTTGTGTTTACATTTTGATAGCACTAACTTTGCAATGCAAACTATGCTTGGTTTACGATTATATTTAGACACCAAAGAAAATGTTGCCAATAAGTGTTATTTAAGCATGCTGTTTGGAAATATGCATTGCTTAGTTGAATCTATTATTTTTAATAGTTTTTATAAAGTTCGAAAATTGTCTTAAATTATATTTTATATTCACTTCTTTAGGTAATTTCACACTTTTGTTTAAGAAATGAACAAAATTATTAGAATTTCATTTATAAAATTTTATTTAGTTAGAGGAATTTAAAAACAATTGACTATTTTAATGGGCTGCTGATTATCAATTATTTAACAAACCCAAGCAAAACTCGAAAAAATGTACTTAAGGCAAAAAAATTAATAATAATTACTGAAATGTAAAAAAAACTTTTTCTGGCATCAAAATCGAAGAAGTGAAAGCATTAAAATGTGTGTACAGTTTAACAGTATTGATTGTCTGTCAATAATCAAATGCTTAACGAATGTTAACAGTGGCGAATCCCAAGGGTGCATGCCTCCCCTCCCCCCAAATCAACAAAATCCTGTGTTTTAAAATGAATCCAAAACGACAAAATCCTGAAAAATGTATGTCTTGTTGGTGAAGAATTTAAAATAATTTTATGTAAAGCAGAATCTGATGTGCAATACTTGAGAAACAGGTGTTTGGTTGGGGAGGGGGGAGAGATCTAACAATTAACAATCCCGAAAACAATCTAGGTAGAGAATTGGTGACACAAAAGCTAATTACAGTTTTCCTAGAAATGGGTAGTCTAAAAAGGGTTGCTTTTCTTGACACTTGAAGTGGAAAAAGCAGTTGTTTCAGTGATTTACAAAGGCTACAATCCAGAAATTTGCTTCTTAAAGACAGGTTATTCCAAAAATTGCCTATTCAATACCTTGGCCCTGATTTATGTGCTTCGACAAAGTTATGGGAAATGATTCCTGTCAAAGGGATACCTTTTTTGTGACTTCTTCACACACAATGCTACTGTTTTTATCCACTCGCAATAGAATTTCAAATTGAAAGAGATTTTACGAAGTTTATTCATCGCCAGCTCTTGAGGCTGTCAGCAGAATTTCTTCTCGAACTAGGACATCCCTCCTCCCAAAAAAAGGCAACTTTAAAGTCCATTACCAAAATTTCGGGCATTGAAACAGGTAGTTATCAATTGAGCATCGCAAGATTGCCTGTCCGAGTACAAATATCCCAGATTCATCCCTCCTCTTCATCTTCTCTCCTTCGCCCCTTCTCATTGTGTGTGTCCATCACTGTTTATACCTAGACATTTTTGAAAAACCTTGTTGACTCACTTTTTGGTTACTGTTAGTGCAAAGACTGTTATTATTTTCTTTATACTAATTGGTTCGATGTTAAATGGAAGATATCTAAAAATGAACTAGTCAGTTGTCTGTCTTTAAGATTTGGGAGGGATAAGTACTGGAACAGAAAGCAGGTAAGTATAACTTTATGTCAGGTGATATAAATAATTATTTCTTTGTATTGTCATTTTAAATATATGTTGTGGTTATAATTAGAAGTGAATTAGATAAAAATTTTAATAGAATGAAATTTCTCACCCTCTATTTTTATTCCCATTTATATATTATCTTATATAGAAATAGGAGATATAGAATATCTATTCTTCTTGTAGTTGAATTTTAGGAGCATAATTCTTCCAAAAAAAAAAATGTTGTTGTTGTTTAAGAGGAATGTTTTTCACCTATGAAAGATTTACATGTTTAACTTCAAAACTTGAGAAAAGGTAATTTAAAATAAATATATATATATATTAGAAAACCTCAAATTCAGAATTGTCAGTCGGCGATTAAGGGTTTTAGAAAATTCCGGATTTTAGATCATCACGATTATTTATAAACATTTAACTTTTCTGTACGAAAGTAAGTCCATATTCCAGTCCGGAATTGAAATTTTCCACAGCAAATTTCAATTTACTTTAACATTGACACCGAAACTATTCAAAGAAATCACTAAATTAAAGAAAAGATAACTGCTAGCCGTTATTTTATTGGTGCCAGAATGCATAGAAAATAGTTAATACAGTAATAGAGCAAGATGACTGTGTGAGATGTAAATGGTTGCAAGTCCATGTGGTAAACCTCCCCCCACCTCCCTCCCTATAAGCTAATTTGTCTCGGGAAAATTACTGAAAACGTCCAGAATTTCTTTATATTTAACACATTCTGTGGTTGTACATTGAGAGAGGCTTAAATGGAAGGATGCATGCATGGTAAACTTCACCCACTTCCACTCTCCGAACCAGCCGATTCGTTACTGAAAATTGTTGATAACGTTATTATTAAAACCAGAATTTCTTCAAATTATGAGTGTCTATTTTGAATACCAAAGTGAGCGGTAACTTCGCAAGATTTAAATTAACATTCGCCGTGTTGAACGTCATCCCTGCTTTCACTGTCTTCTGTCCTATTTTTGGTTTATGGGGAAAATGGAAAACAAGTTCACATTTATTCCAATTGAAAAAATTTTTGTTTTCTTCTTCTTTTTTTCTTTAAGAAATTAAAAGAGATCTCTATATTAGATAATTAATTAGATACATTGCCATTACACAAAAATATTTTGGGGGGCTTGAATCAAGAAATTTCCCAGCTTAACTATTCGAAATTCTCAACTCAACTCTTTGAAATTCCCAATTCAACAGTGCTGAAAATTCCCAGTTCCAACTTATCGACATTTTCATCTTTTTTTTTTCTATATATATTTTAGGTAATATTAAACAGTTCATTCACAAGCTTTGATTTGTTGCACCCATATTCCAATGCAGTGTCTGTTCTGAGGTCTAATTTAAATGTAATCGTACAAGTTAGACAATTTCTAATCTTACCTAGCTTTCATTTGTTAATAATATTAATTTTCTTCAGGCATAAATTTTCCCAACTTGGGGTTTTTAGAAATTGAAATTCTTATTAGGTGGGTCGGACCCTGGTGCGACGGGCCTGATTAGATAATTTTGGTTCCAAATTTTGAACATTCTACTGTACATGTGAACAGCAATAAATTTAATACTATATTTTTTTTTATAATAAAATTAATATATCTATTCCCTGTAGTTATAATGATACTAAATTGTATCCCAAGATGTGTTTTATGACTCGTTTTATTACTTGTTTTATGGCGTGTATGAAAGAATCTAATGTAAAAAATAAAAATAAATGTTTATTAATTTTAAGTAGTTTAATTCTATGTATCTTTTCATTCGATTTGCTACTTCGTTTTGATTTGGTAATTCTTATTTCGACATAAATGCTCAATTTTAACTTGTTTAAAGTAAATAAAAACATCATGCATATTTTTTTTTTAATTCAATCATAAACTTCAGCATTTTACGTCAATAAAGTGTTTTTAATATATTTTAAATAACTTTTTATAGTTTCTTTTAATGAAACTAATAAATAGGTATACAACTAGATTCATTTTGGTAAAAAGTGTATAAACCTTTCCTATATTTTAATACTAATTTAAAGACAACTTTGTGTATAATTTAGGATCAGAAATTGCTGAATATCTGCAAGAGAATCTTCATTTGGAAATAAAGCATTTTTTAGAATTAGTGGATGATGTTGAAATTGCTTTGTATTTGGGATTCCTTTCTGGCGATTCAACTCTTAGGGTTCCAGAAATTATTGCTGAATTGAATGCAAAATTGGATTTAGAAAATAGTGGTAATAAACTTTTATATTTTTTCTCATCTTTTCTTAAAAAAGCTTTCATACAAAAAAAAAGACTTGTTTATTTTAAATTTAATTACGTAATTTTAAGTTTTCAATTACATTATAATTTACATATGTAAAACTAAATCATAGGCTCAAAAAAAGGTAATTACAAAAATGTATTTAAAATTGCTCTATATACGATATAATAAGATACTTTAAGATAATAATGCTGAGTTTTAAGATATTTTACTTATTCAAAATAATTTAGCAAATACTGAACACATTCATGGCAAAACTTACAATTAGTTTTAAATTAATTTTGCAATACATATAATATGGAATAGTTGTGTTTGAATTACAAAATATATGCTTTGGAAATCTCAATTTTTTTTTTTTTTTGTCCTATGCTGCTTACTTGCAAAACTTAGAATAAAAGTAAATTAGGCAATTATTTGGCATTAGTTTTAGCAACAGTAACTCAGTATATATCCCTAGATATATTCAATACTTTTGCATTCTATAAGTGAATGGCTGTATTTTTTTTATCATTAAAAAATATAGCATGTTTTATTTCTTTTATAAATTATTAACTATTCTATTTTTGTTTAGTTTAAAGTATTATTATATTATTGGCCATCCTGAAAAAACTTTAGATAATTTTTTGGTTTAACCAATCTCAAGTCAACAATATATTAGAATTGCATGCTAGCCAACTAATTGAATATGCAGATTTTATTAATACTATTTTGTACTAATTGACTATACAGATTTTAACTATTTTGTATGGCTGTACGATGAGGGTATAAAATTATACTGTTTGAAGAGATGTTTCACACTTTGCAGAACAGTACTATTTTGACATCCAAAAAAGCCTCAAAACCCGTAAAACAATTGAGTGTGGCAGTGCCGAAGCATGACCAGAAGGCTTTTACGTGAAAAATCATTTAAGCAGATTATAGAAATAGGGATTGGTCTCCAACAAAAGGAAGTTAAACAAGCTGGTTTATCTGATGCTGTGATCTGTGCCCTGTAATGCTATGCTTTATTTCTCCTTACATCGGCACCTAATCTCCTATCGAACAACACCAAATTTATGCTGTGTAGTGTCCAAATTGATCACATTAAAAGTGTGACATGGTATTTCTATCTTAATGTTGGCAAGTATGCAATAGGCATTATGGGAATTTTGTTTGACATAAAAATGTAGTATTTGGTATGTAACACATGTTACACCACATGACAAGAAAGGAACAAATATTAATACTAAAGGGATTTTTAAAGTAATGATTTAAATTAAAATCCAAAACATGCATTATTTTAGTTAAAAAAAAGCACTCGGATTCTGTCTTGGTTAATTTATTGTCAGTGTAATTTATTGTTTAATTTGATACTGACAGTAAGTTGATAAAGATATAAATATCATTTACACCTTCTAGGTACAAGCATGGAAAAAAGAAAAAAATTGATTCATCATGCAAAGTTGCTTAAGGAGCTGAAGAAAAAACGTGTAAATGGTAATATCGCATTTAATTTTATTTTAAATGATTGTCAAAAGATGATTATCATACAATATTTTTTTAATTAGATAAAAACTGCTAAATTGAAGTTAAACTTTTTTCTTACATATGAGGAGTTTATTTTCAAAAGGAAACATTTCCTCAATGTACCAATTAGAAATGTTCCCTTTTGAAAATAAGCTCTTCATATATAGTATTTTTTCCCTCATTTTTGTAAATATAATTTTAAGTTTGTGGGTAATATTAGCTCTTGTGTTTGTTGTATGAACTATTAAAACTATAAATATTTAGGTTGTATTAGAGCATAAAAAAAAATTTAATGAGGGAAAATAGGTTGAAATAACTTAATAAAACTGTGGAAATTTCTATTGGCACTGCCATTACTTCCATAGTCGAATTAGTTTTATTGAGTTAGATTAGATATTTTATGATTGTTGCTCATGTCAATGAAAAATAAATTCAATTGATTGGCTATTTCAAGAATTATTATTTATGTAGATTACAAACCCGTTTATCTGGAATGATCGGGAAACATGAGTTTCCAGTTAATTAAATGTTATTTTTTTCACACCAAATTTTGATTTTTGTAAAAATTTTGGTGAAATTTAGGCTTACCGGAACAAAAGTACTCTTAAACAATTAATAATACTATGAGAAAACAGATTCCAAGATCAAAATCACAATTTCGTTTAAGAGTAGCCAAAAATTTCAGAACTCTTACAGAGTGAAGAAGATTAGTTAGAAATCTATTGATTGGTTCTAAAGTTAATTGTGATTTTGTAGAAATAAATGGATTTCAAGTAAAATATGCTCTTTTAATCAGCAAAATAATGTCGTGAATAATCAAATATAAAAAGTACTCTAGGGTTGTTACTAAGATCCGATTTCACCATAAACTATTTCCAATTGTCAATTGAAAACAATTCACAATTATATACAAAGTATTCTTTGAAATGAATAAATTAATTGATTTCTTTTCCACAACCAATTAATTGTTTTTCTTTTCCACAACCAACTAATTTCTCATTTACATTTGTTTATGATAAAATGCAATGGCAAGATCCAGTAATTATTTACAGTTATGGTCAAGTGTGCTCAAACAGTGCAATTTGTAAAAACATGATCAATGTCATGACTCAGCAAGTTTGCTACATAACAAACAACCTCTCTACTTGTAGTTTCAAAGTCAGACTGTGGTTCCGACAGTCAGAGCACTTGCTATCAAAAACTTACACTTCGGATTCTCAAATAGAAACTCATTTGGGAAACAATGCATATTTGGCTATAAAATCTTCTTTTTAACAAAATATTTTTTTGCTCGCCAAATCCCACGTAAACATTTCTGGTTAATTGAATGCTGAATAAATAGGCTTTTACTGTATGTATAGAACAATTTTGTATATAAAGTTGCAGTTCTATACTTTTCAAAATGTTTAATGCCATACACAACTAAATAATTTCTTTAACATAAGTTTATAAAAAAAATAAGTGTTTAACTTTATTGACTATTCTTAATGTATTTAACTCACAAAGGGAATATGTAATACTTTAAGTAGTTTGGACCTCTCTAGTCATCTGTGGATCTCCAGTTTTTTCCCAGCAATGCTCATATCTTAGAAGTCTAAAGAGTTGGGGTATATTTTGAAAGCTTTATATATGTTACAATAATTATAATTTTTTAAATGATAGAATACATATTTTGGAAATATGAACTAAACAATATTGCCGTGAAAACTTTACAATTTCAACATTTGTCCTCATTGCTTAGAGGGTTAAACTACATGTATATAGCTACTAATTCAGATGAATATTATAATACAGAAACACAAGATGCTGTTGATGCAACAAAACCAAATGGTGTCAACTTAAGTGCTGCTGGTTCAACAAAGGAATCCAATGCTGATGATCAAGATGCAACTGGCTCAACTCAAGATCCAACTGCTGCAACTGAAGATCCAACTGCTGCAACTGTAGATCCAACTGCTGCAACTGAAGATTCAACTGCTGCAACTGAAGATTCAACTGCTGCAACTGAAGATTCAACTGCTGCAACTGAAGATTCAACTGCTGCAACTGAAGATTCAACTGCTGCAACTGAAGATTCAACTGCTGCAACTGAAGATTCAACTGCTGCAACTGAAGATTCAACTGCTGCAACTGAAGATTCAACTGCTGCAACTGAAGATTCAACTGCTGCAACTGAAGATTCAACTGCTGCAACTGAAGATTCAACTGCTGCAACTGAAGATCCAACTGCTGCAACTGAAGATCCAACTGCTTCGGCTCAAGTTCCAACTGGCTCAACTCATGATTCATCTGCTGGTGGACCGACTCAAGATTCCCCTGCTGGTGGGCCGACTCAAGATTCCTCTGCTGGTGGGCCGACTCAGGATTCCTCTGCTGGTGAGCCGACTCAAGATTCCTCTGCTGGTGGGCCGACTCAAGATTCCTGTTCTGCCGAATCAACTCGCAAACCAGGTGCTGCTGGTTCAGCTGAAAGTTCAAGTGTTGCACATTCAACTCAAGATTCTGACTTTACTAAATCAAGTGAAGAAATGGATGCAGCTGGTCCAAGTCAAGAATGTGACAGTACAACAGAGGGTAATTGATATTTATTATTTAATTTACAAGACAATTAGACAATGATAATCTTAGAGATCTTCCCAATTATTTACCTAATTTCAAATAGTTTTCTGCATTTTTTCAGCAATATTTTTAATAACTTATTCAATATTTTTTAATACATTTTCCACATAACTGTGTACATCTTTTAATGTATAACTTGATTTAAATTTGTATATTAATTTTTTTAATTAACAGAAAGTTGACTTCTTAATAGCTAAATCTGCAACCTGAACTATGTATTTCCTAATCAAGGATACTAAATCATTTAAGATATAATTTTGACAAACTTCCTTGCTAGAATCCCTTAATCAGTTATTGCAAGTTAATTGCATCATATAAAAGGTGATGTTCAGCTTTCATTCAGTTAAAGAAACTATCAAATAAGTATGACCTTGAATTAAAGCATGCTACCCCACTTAAAATATAATATTTTAACTGCAGTGCATTTCACTAACATTTTCGTAAATAATTATTAATTTAGAAACAAGTTAGTGTTTTTGCATCTAATAAGGTGAGAAAGAGACCTTAAGATTTAAAATTTTGATAAACGCCTATTGCCAGTTTCTCAAAGAGGTTAAGGCTTTCTCTTTGGCAAAATTCCAATTTTTCTGATGGCTGTCAACTGATTTTAGTTAATAATACTTTGTAATACTGGTCGTATGAGGTCTACCATTCATCCTAGAAAACAGAAAATGTTAAAGAATTTAAGATTGATCAGAGAATTCTGGACAATATAAACCAATTTTAAATGATTTTTCGTTGCCAATATTGAAATGATTACAAACCTAAATGTGGTGCTATAAAACATGTGATTAAAGTATTAATGATTGTAATTCTTCTAAATTCTACTATACAACGACTTTGGCATTTTCGGTTATCCAGAAATCAAAATTAAGGATTCTTTAGAATACAATAAATTATGGAAACGACATATGAAAATTATCTATATATATATAAATGCAAAAGAAAATGCTAGCCACGGAATTTCAAAATTGAAGGGAAATTTCAAACTGTCTTCATATTAGAAAGTTTCTATTTAATCTGTCAGCTGTCTTATTTTTTAATTTTTGGAATTACTGATATATTGACCAAATTTGACCCGTTTTGTCATAAACAGTGTTCCTGTAAAAGTTTCTATTTGTCTGAAAAGTTTTTAAATTAACAGTAATACCATTATTTGCAGTAGGATGAGCTGAGCAGGTACTCTGAAAGGATAGTAGTTATTATGATATTATTGACAAATAACAGTTACTTTTAACTGTTTCTTAAGTATTTCCGAACCCTAGATTGCTGTAGCATGACCCTGGCGTTGCCCTCATGTTATAAAACTCAAACCAACCTACTCTAGTTAATTTCCAATAGATCTGTCAGAAATAGTTGTTTTTAAATTTTTAGACTTCAAATAGCTGTACCAAACTGATATGTTGGCTGTATGTAGCTACTCTAATTTATAAACACAACTCGTTTAAGATTGTATATAGTTATTTGACTAAACTTGATGAAGTCACCATACCAAAACGACAATTTTCTTTCTGAACTTAGCAGCACTGCTCTTAACAATATATTTTCTAATACCAAACAGGTCATGTGATGTTGAGATTAGCAAATTGTGTTAAAAATTTATAAGCATTCTTGAATTTTGTTAATCTGAGTTATCGAAAAATTAAATTTGGGATTTTCATGTAATCCCACAAGAACTTGATTATTAATATGTAGTGACATCTAAAAAATATAATCCTATTTTTATGAAGGTAACTCAATACAAATATATCATTATAAATAAGAGTATTTATAGGGAATAATTTTAAATATAGACACATAAGCAAAATAAAAAAACATTTTTAAAATATGTTAAAGTGTTAGTATTTTTAAAGTGCACTAAAGATTTTATACAGTTAAATTCAGAAGTGCTGATCCAATAGCCACTGTGCAGATCTAGTGCGACGTTAATTAACCAACCAGATGTACTGATTTTCTGCTGAAAATCTGTATATATTTCATTATAATGCCGAAAAGTTCTAAAATGAAGGAAATACAGTAGACCTTCCTTACAACCTCATTATCTAGGGATCCTTCCTTATAATGAACATCACTGAAAATTCCCAATCAGTTTATTAGTTTGTATGTAATAATTTTTTAACTTATTACAATATAACCATATGTTTATAACAACCGTCTTCTACTAATCTTGTGTTTGGGTTTGTTATACTGTAGTTTTGTATAAATGTATTATGCTGATTTTTTTTCACCTGTAGTAGCTTCTGTTGAAATTATAATTGCTTAAAAGTTAAGCAAACTTTTAAAGTTTATTCCCATACAGATTAGGAATCTATAACATCTTTCAATATGAAAAAAAAATACACTTTCCAAAGAAAACTTGAAGATAAGAAGAGTATGATAAGATAATACTTATAATTTTCATGAATTGTTCATTTTAAAATTTTGTTACAAAGTTGAAGGTAATCTGAAGCACCTGAAAAGGTTCCATAGCATTCTGCTTAATATTTGGAGAAAGTAATTTTCAATAATCTTATCGCTTTATTATATTACTAATGTTTAAATATATTTGAAACAAAAATTCTGATATTCTCGTTCTTTAGGTGCTTGCATATTTTTAATTTTATATTTTTCTTTCTTTTTTTTTGCTTTCTCATATTTGGGTTGGAAGAAGAAGAAGTTGAAATGGATGATGAATCGACTGAGGAAGAAGTAATGGATGTTGTGATGGGTGAAGTAGAAAAAGATGAAATAGATGAACCACTTGAGTACTTGCTGAATCAAGTATGTATAAACTTCTTGATTAAAATTGTAAAATCCCAAATTAATTTAGATTAATTTATATTATTTTGTTTTATAGGATTTGGAATCTACAGACCCTGAGGATGAAGATTTTTCATATGATGAAGATACAGAGTAAGTGTTCAATTTGGTTTTGTAAAAATGTGGGCAAATTTTATTTTTTGGTAGTTCATGTTTTTTTTAAGTGCCAATATTTATTTTAGAAGTGAAGGAAGTGATGAAGGAGTAAAGAATACAGGGTCTGGTCTTAAGCTGACAACTGAAGAATTCGTCAATTTGCAGGTACTATATATATATTATACACGTGGGTATAGGAATACAAATTTTTTTTATGAAAAAAAAACATTTATTCATGCCAAAAAATTAAAAGTGAGTTTATTCAAATGCTCTATCAAAAGCCGCAACTTTTCCCCATCTTTCCGGTAATAAACATTATCTGAAACAAAATATCTAGTTCTTTCAAAACACTGCATCTATCAAACCTATTTTTATTACCTGTGTGAGAAGCTAAGTGCTCTCCAAAAAGCACTGTCTGCAGGACTGGAACAAATGGAAATTTGAAGAACAATATCTTGTAAATATGGCAGGTGGGGCAGAATTTCACAATCTACACCTTCCAAGTCTGCTTGTAATAGGATTTGGGACCAGAACCCCCCCCCCCCCCCCCCCTCCCCCTCTCAAGTAGTTTTTTGGGGATTTTATTAAATTTAATAAAAAATTCACTTTTTTCAATTAGTTTGTTATTTCTTACTGAATTTAGGTAGACCGCCAACCTTTAAAGTTCATATTCTTTACAATTGTCATCTAATTGAAAATATATACATGCAATGGCCATAATTTTTAGATTGAGGTACTAAATATAATGCAATCTCTACTTTATTTACCTCTTTTTCTGTAACATTTTTATACTTTTTTGTTTTATAAGGTTTATTTTTATTCATTAAATATAAATATTTTATTTCTTCCTAAATGACATGCCTCTATTTCATTGTCCTTTTTTTTCCAAATTAATCTAACTTAATTCCATTCACTGTAAAGAATTTCTGTTATATATTCACTGAAAATATCCTTGCAATCACAAATTTATTGACAATTTCTGCCCAAATTAGATTTTTTTAATAGGGTAAAGTCAGGCAAATACAATTTGAAATTATTACTAGTTGTATTTATAGCTTAACTTGATAAATGAAGTGCAATTTTAAGAATCTATAAAATTGTATTTTAAGTATTTTTATTTGTCAGTTTAATGTTAAAAAATATGTCATGGTTTTTGCAGCCTGGGGACCTTAGTGGCTCTACTGCAACTGTTGTGCTACTGAATGAGTCGACAATGTATGTAGCCAACGTTGGCGACTCTAGATGTGTCTTATCGCGTAAAGGGGAAGCGGTTGACATGTCCATTGATCACAAACCAACAGATGCTGAAGAAGAAGAACGTATAGTTCTTAATGGGGGTAGTGTTCGTATGGGTCGTGTCAACGAATCTATTGACATGTCTAGAGCATTTGGTAAGTAACCTATATTATCTATTGCAATTTTTAATTGTGTAGAAATCCAAAAATCGCATTGTTCCGTATGTTCAAAACACTTTAGGGCCATTCCATGGTATTTGTCCCCATCGCCACTCTTTGTTATTATTTTATAATATGTTAATTTAAAACAAACCCATTTTTTTATGGGATTAGTTAGTTTTTAAAAAATTGGGTTTATTTTATGTTAAATAACTAATTAATGTATAGTAATACTAATAAAATAATAATAAAAAAGTTGCTGAGAGGACAAATACTGAGTAATGGGCCTTTATCAGCCCTATTTAAATGGTATTTATAGCCCAGCTTTCAGTTAAGCTTCATAGTAAACACCTAGAAACTTTACATTATTCATGCAATAGGAGTTTTCGGGGGTTGATATAGATATCATTCGAAAGGGGTGGTTAGTAAACTTGAGTTGGGAATCATGAAAATATATCCCCCTTTAGGGGGTTACCAGAAAGCATACACATTTTGAATTTAAATGGTTTTTTTTATTATTTTGGTCACAGAGCAGATTTTTACAGTTACACATATAGTTTTCCTGTGAAAATTAAAATATAATACCTATTCCAAGTACCTCTTGATATGACAAACCTGAAAGTCGGCCTCTTTACCAAAGGACACAGTATCTTAAGGGTATAATACAAGATGAGTCGGTGGTTTTTAAGTATTTACCAACAAGAGGATTATTGTAAGTCATTACTGCAAAATATAGCTGAACTCAACCTAACTTTCTGACTAGTTTAAGTTGTGGAATTAGATATTCGTTGGATGAATACTACATTTGAAAAGTATACAAATTAAACTGGAACTAAATCAGCTGTACCTTGATCGGGGGAAAATATGAAAAAGCTATATGTTAATTATCTTTCAACTGCTTTTACTTATTAAAACAGGCTTATATATGTTAAAACTTGCCTGTTTTTTGGCACAAAACTCCTTTGTGGAAACTTCACTTAATTTTAAATCCTGAGCAACTAGTTTCACTCCATCTGCCCAATTTTCTCTAATGTTTTATCCATTTGACTCAAATTCTGTATTTAGGAGTGTTTTTTATGGCTTTAACTGCAAAGCAAGAATCAAATTGGGTTTTTAAAAAACGAAAAGGTGTAGTTTATATAGCAAAACAAAATATAACTGTCCTTGAATAACCCAATTTGCTAAATCGATTTTACTGATTGCAATCATACTACACACCATACTGTCATGTAATATGAGAAATAACATACGTCAAATGTAATTGTTGTAACACTGAAAATCTAATATCAAAATTTTTTGACTTAAATCCAATTTTTCATTGCTCTGTAAATAAAATTAAAAAATTAAATTCCATAAAATTGTAACACATGTAAAAAGTTTTTGGGGGGTGCCTGTGTCGGGAAGTGTTCTACGTTAGTTTGCTTCTAGAGTTGCAAGTTTTTCATTTCAGCTGTCGGTTTTCTCTAAAACGTCTACACCAATTTACTCTCACTCAGTATTTATATATTTTTGCACATACTTCAAGGTGGTATGGGTGGCGAATTTGTTACAAATTCTCCATTCATAGTCATTTTGAATAAATAAAAGTTCATTTATGCTAAAATAATTTTTTCTCTAAATGTGTGTATTGCTTATTCAGTGGCACATTGGGATGTTGATATTTGTCAGTAAACCAATATTTTTGATTAATTAATTAGATTCATGAAGTACCTTTGATCTTAATCATATTGATTTGATGAATTATTTATATTTGCGTATGTTACGTTAGTTTCTATAAATATTAATCTTCTAATTTATAATGATGAAACTAATAACCCTTGATTCAGAAACATTGAACAAAGTAGCCAAGAGTAAACCTGTTTTACTTATCAATTAATAAAGTCAACTGTCATTACATATAAGAGAGTAGAGGATTAAGGTGATTTTCATAGCTCATTTTTTAAGTAAAATTGTATAGCCATTCACCCAAATTGTAACAAAGATAAAAGATTTATTTGTAGATAAAATTATTTAACCCAAAAAATAATTTTCTGATGCAATCTAAAACACCTACACCAAAAATTCAAAAGGGAACTTTTGTGGCCCCTTAATAATGGTGATTTATAGTGAAGATATATTTTATAACAAAGACCAGCTTTAGTAATATATTTGTTCTCCAACCGACTCATTTGTAAATAAATAGTAGAAATTTTTATTACAAAACTTTCGATTAAAGTTAGCAATTAGTTATATTAAAATAATGTCAAAATAAAAATTAGCATTTTTTATCCATTTCAATAAAACTATTAAAGAAAATCATTGACTTATAGTTCAATGTCTGGGTTAAACAAATATTAAAAACATTAATTTATTTTACGTAATTTTTAGGGGATTTTAAATTGAAGGGCTCTTCTCTCATTCCATCTGAACAGTGTGTTACTGCTGAACCCACAATAAAATCGATTCCTATTGATATGGATGATGAATTTTTAGTGATAGCTTCTGATGGTATATGGTAAGTTTTTAAATATCTTACTCACTACTCTATAGTTTTAAGTATTGATTCTATTAAATATATTTTTCCCATAATTTATTTTATGTAGTTAAAATACTATTATAACCTTTTCTTGAAATTTTCTAGTGTCCTTTTAAGATTCTAGATATCCATTTATTATTTCTGTATATTATTTAACAAAAATAAATTGTTATATTACCACTTATTTATCACAAATCAAATTACATTCATAGCATTTTCTATATAGTATAATAGTTTATACAATATAACTAAACTTTATATTCTTAATGTAATTTCTGTAATGGTTAATCATATATGTTATGGAAAGGCTTATCAAAAATAATCACGATCTGAATTTATATGTCATTTTTTCTTAATAATTCAGGAAATTGTCATTTTTGTATGATTGAAATTTTGTAAAATTTGAAAGGTTTATACTGAAAGACCTTCCAACAGAAAAGTGGGAGGAGTATTTATCCACAAATAGAACCTCTTATTAAAAAAAAATAGTTTTTATTATATATTTGTAATAATAATAAGAAAATTTATATCAAATGTTAAACTTAAATCCATATTTTTAATTAATTTTTTTGCGAAAACACGATAGTTAATGAATATTAAGATTCAACCGTTTAAAATTGAAATTTTCTGGATAACAAAATAATTTTATATACTTTGAATTGTAAATGTAGTTATGCAATACATTTGATTATGACATATTTTATTGTTATTTCATTAAAAAACATTCTATTAAAACACCTCAGCATTGAAGTCGAGTTACAATCTTCCAGTGAAAAATAAGTATACAAAAATGAATAAAATGCCAACAAGTATGCTACTGTTATCATGGGTTGAAAATCGTTATTTTAGTGCAGATTCTGAGGATTTTTTTTTATTTTGCTCCAAAAAATTTTAATTACTAGTTTGATTACCTCATCAGAGCTTTAATAAGATTGTCAAATTTAGTTGCGGCAGCTATGCTGGTTGGTTACAAGCATTTCCCAGTGGCCTGGTTGGCGAGTTTGTTGGACCTTTAACGTTAAACTAACCGTACATTTTTATTGGGAAGTTTTGTAATTATCGATCTGTTGTCAGTACTTAAGTTTAGTTTGGTTTGTTGTTATTAAAATTATGTTGTGTTAATTAGATAACGTCTTTGCACGAGTTACATCATCTTTCGTATAAGAGCCTTTTTAATAGTAAACTGCCCTCAATTATGGGAAGTCTTGCATAATATTTTCCATGGAGCGAAATTAACACTAGACCTCTAGATATTACCAATGTTATTTCCGGTAGTTTGATAAAAATTTAAAACATACTAGACTTCCGGTCTTGTAAAAAAAAATAAAAAAAATCCAAGTAATTTTATCTCTCTTTCCGTGTGATAGCTATCATGTATACTTGTGTATAAGTCAACAAATTTAAGTCAAAATTTTCTTCAAAAAGTAGGAAGGTCAGCTTATACCCATATCAGTAAAAATTATCATATAATTTGCCAAAAATGTGAAAAGATTGGATTCGAGAATACACGCCGATCACGTTTCCCTGAATTGAGATGGAGAGTGTGCGCCATGTTTGCTGACTGAAGACTGTATGGCTCATAGATATTTATGGTTGTCTCATTAAAATTTCGGATGAAATTGACTTTGAAGCAATAAAATGCTATCAACTTTTAGCTACTATTCAGTATAGTCATGTTTGTAAATAAAAAAGGGGAGTAAAAATCCATTTGATTATCTCTGATTGGTTAGGTAAGTTTCTGATCGCGGACATCCGGTGAGAAAAGCTACTGGTTACAATAGCAAAATATTATTGCTTAGAATGTGCATTTTGGTCTGACTATTTATCCTACTTTTAAAAAAATATATATTTAATTGCAAATTTTTCAGATTTCATTTGTCTGAATAGTTTTTTAAAAATTCTAATTCAATCATTTAAGTAGATTCTTTGTATACCTTAGGCATTATTAAGTACAATATTATGTTATAAAAAATGTGTGATTCACTGGGTACTGGAAGTATTAATGGGATATGTATTCAATTTAAAGTTATTTTTATTGAAAAAACTTTGCTAAAAATCTTTAGAATCTCTTTCATTAATTATTTTCTCAATATATTTTTTGACCGAGCATTAACAAGGTTCTGTTTTAAACTCTACTGTTACTCAGTCAGGACCAAATGCATTGTATAAAGAAATAGAAAATAAAATAAGAAAAGATAATAAAGACAATCAGTATTTTTACAAGTTACAGATTTGAAAATGGATATTATTTATAGGTTGTTCATTTTTAGAGTTATACTGCAGATTAATTTAAAAGGTTTTACTTTAGGAGCTTTGTTCATTATCTAAATTTGCATTCTGTACTATTTGATATTTAGAATGTGAACTGTATATGGTAAGATAATATGTTTGTGATTGTAAATTTTTCAATGTTGATAGTAAAAATATTTAAACTATTTTGTAGCTATTATTGCTAGTCTTAATTTTATGAATGAATAACTGGTTAATTCATTAAAATGTCTAAACTTCTACTGATGTTTTCTTTATATAAAAACAATTAGGAATGCTATGTCAAGTCAGGAAGTAGTGGACTATATCAACATGAGACTCAAACAAGAAGACTGTGACTTAAGAGACATCTGCAATGAAGTGAGTATTTTTTATTTGCTTCAAATTTGTATTATTGTAACCTATAACAATTTCCTTTGGTGCATATTCAGATGTTTTACAATGTAATTTCTGAAACCAATTATATGCTAAAATATGTAGACAAAAAATTTCTCTTTATAACAGTTTTATCTCAACATAATCATTCATGAGATTATACTTTTAAATTTACAAATATTGTACATGATATTTATTATTTCATAGTAGTTAGTCTTTATAAAATGATATAAAAAATCTTTGTTTTTCAAACTTAATGTATGCAAGTTTTTATTTTATTTAAGATTCATAAATTTTGGATTTATTGTATTTTGAAATATAAAATTCCCTCTAGCTTTTTTTTTTCATGATGTCATATAAAAAAAATGGCAACTCATTGTTTGATTCTTATTAATTTAGAGTGATAAAAAGAGACTCTTATATATATGAACACATATGCATAAATATTTTCTTATTTTTAGTTTATCCCTGGTTTTAGAAAAGTTTTTTTTTTTGCATGATTGTGTCCATTTTCCATTTAAGTGATTTAAATCTAGAGAGAAATAAGTTTTAAAAATTTCCACTTCAGAATAGAAAAATGTTCGGTCCAGAAAGCTGATTTTTTTCTTTACCAGTTATGAGGCTGTTGATTAAGTTAATAAATAATTGATAAACCTAAACTGGACATGTGGACTATTAAGATAACTCAGCTTGACTTCTCCAGGCTACGTGTTATTTGTATTTACTTTTGGGAATTCATCAGACTAAGTAACAAAGATGATTAAATATTTAACCAAAGTTATCATTACAAATTTAGTGATGACAATTAGATGTCTCAAAGGTCCTAAGAAGTATTCATATAAACAGCTTTTTTTATGCATAATTTTTTTCTACATAAAAAAAAATCTTAAAGAATGTGTATGAACACAATTAACATTCAATTCATCGAATACATTTGGAAAATGGAAATAAGCCCAACCAAAATACTTCCTAATGATTCATGTTTAAGGGGCATTAAGTAGGAACGTTTTCTTGGAGAATTTTTTAATTGAAGTTTAAAAAGGTTTTCCTGTATTATTTCGAAAAAAGACAAAATAGGTCCTTTTATGTTGGAAATGTGCCTTTTAAGAAGAAAAAAAAATTAGTCAAATACCCTATTGCAACCTTTTAAGTTTATTGTTGACTTTTGATTAAATTTCATAATCCCTTTCCCATCAATGTTAAACTAATTATGCAATTGTTTTTTTAAATGTATCTATATTGTTTAAAATCTTAATTTTACCTTTGTTTTTATTTGTAGTCAAGGATTAACATTTTAACTAATTTACTAGCATTAATGATCTGCTGCACAGTCAAATTACTTTTAGTAATCTTCTACTTTAAAAAATTCCAATTTTCAACAGTTTCGTTTGCTTTGATGCCAATAAAGCTATATGAATAATTTATTTTTAAAAATATGTCCTCTTCAAAATTGTTATAGAGTACTTATTGAACTACTTAGTGTTTATTTTTAAAAGTTTGTACGAACCCTTATTACTTTTAATATAAACTTGCTGTTTGGCCCTGCATTGCTGGGGAGCACGTTAAAGCATATACATTAAGAAAAATTGAGTAGCTCCCATCGGGAGTCGAACAAGCGATCTTAGTGTTCTGAAGTTCCAGCTAAGCCACAAAGGCACTTTTAGATCTTGAAAATATTTTTTAATGGTTTTTTTATGGAATATTTTAAAATCATTTTTTTTTTAAATTGAATTTTACAAATCTAAGCCTCAGGTGCACATCTTGAGGGTGAGTAGCACTTAAATTTTCAGCCTTTTATACACAGAGGAAGTAGGTATTTTGCAATCGGGTCAAACCATGTCAAATCAACACAAGAAAATGCATTTTTTTTCCTCGCCATCTCCGATTTTTATGAAATTTGGTGAACTTGTTATACCTACTAAGAATGTAAAAAATGCAAAATTTTAACCTCCTAGGCCTATTAGTTTTTTAGTTGTTTGCATTTCAAAATGGCTAAAAACGTACAATCTACCCTCCGATGGCTGCAGTTAAATTACCATAACTCCTGTTCTAATTAACATGTAGAAATAAGATTGGTATCGTTTTAAAGCTCTTTAAATGACTTTTCAAATTATGTGAAACACATGACAGTTTGGTGAAAAACATTTCAAGGTCATATTATTTGATATTTGACCTTGAATTTCCAAAAAACGAATTTCTCAATTTTCACTAAATTTTTTCCCTGAATACTACAACATCTGAACTACATGTATACCAATTTTCAAAGTGGGATGACAATGGGATCACACAAAAAAAATTAAACACAAAAATGTGCAATATATTGGGTCATTCCATGTCGTGAGTTGTCAATCACACAAGAAAATGCATTTTTTTTTACGCACCATCTCCGATTTTTATGAAATTAGGTGAACTTGTTATACCTACTAATAATGTAAAAAATGCAAAATTTTAACCTCCTAGGTCTATTAGTTTTTTAGTTATTTGCATTTCAAAATGGCAGATTTTTGAAAAAAAAATTTAGTGTGTGATCCAATTGTCATCCCACTTTGAAAATTGGTATACATGTAGTTCAGATGTTGTATTATTCAGGGGGAAAATATAGTGAAAATTCAGAAATTCGTTTTTTGGGAATTAGAGAACAAATAATATGACCTTGAAAGGTTTTTCACCAAACATTCATGTGTTTCATATAATTTTAAAGAGCTTTAAAATTATACCAACCTTATTTCTATATGTTAATAGAACAGGAGTTATAGTAATTTAAATGCAGCCATCATAGGGCAGATTGTACGTTTTTGGCCATTTTAAAATGCAAATAACTAAAAAACTAATAGGCCTAGGAGGTTAAAATGTTGCATTTATTACATTCTTAGTAGGTATAACAAGTTCACCAAATATCATACAAATCGGAGATGGTGAGGAAAATGACTGTGTTGATTTCACATTCAATGACCCAATCCACAAACAGCCACTTTCTTTTAATATTATAGATTAGTTGCATAAAGTATTCTAATTTAAAAGATATTTAGCCTGGAAATATATTTTTCTTAAATTATAAGTTTTTCTCTTGTGTATATTCAACATTTTGTAACGAGTATATACGGTACTAAAATGTCAAGATCTTTCGTACTTGTATTAAAATATTCTTTTTTTTTTTACAATTAAACTAGTATTGTTTATTATTGAACAAAATTCATTTTAAAAAAGTTGCATATATTGGGTGTCATAGAATATATTGGGTGTCATGTACTTAGAAACTACAATTCATTGTGAAAAAAATTTATATATTACTGCTTTTAGAAATCATTCTAAAATGGAAAGATTTTTTAAAAAATATTTTAGTACAGACAAACTTGCTTATAGCGAACTCTGATTTAACGAGAACCCTGATTAAACGATGAAAAAAATCATATTTGTTTGGTTTAACATTAATTGTTTGGAACTATGCTCACTTATTACGAACGTACCGCTAATTTAACGTGTAAGATTTTACTGACTCGCTGTACATTCCCATTGACTTCTTCCGCAGCGAATCATTTCCTTTGTTATCATTCCGAAGTCAATGATGAGTCATAAAACCGGATCGACAGGTGTTATTTGGAGGCAAAAACAGCTGCATTAGAGATAAGAACAGTTTATGTAGTGTTGGGTTTATCTTAACTGTGGCTTGCATTCGTAGTTTTACACATTTGAATTAAATTGTGCAATGTCAAAACGTAAAATTTTATCAATTGATAAAAACGTTAAGATTTTATCTGAGTTAGAGGATGGCGTAAAAAATGTTGAAATATGATTTGTCTTCTACTGTTTCGACACTGTTGAAGAACAAAAAAAAGTTAATGGTGGCATTTAAACGAAAGTAGAATGACTGTAAGCGATTTAAAAAATGATCCAAAGAGGATTTGGACAAAGCATTATTAAAATGGATGAAAGTGCAACGCAATGCCAATTTTCCTGTAAGTGGCCCTTTAAAAGTTCAAGCGAAAAAATTTGCTGAACAATTAAGTTATTCAGAATTATTATGTTCCAATGGATGACTTGATCGTTGTAAGAATAGACATGGAATTACTTTTAGAAGAATCTGCAGTGAAAAGGTCTGCAAACATAGATGATATCACAACATGGATTAGTAAAAAGTGGCCTGACATCAAAGAAGGATACTTAAAAAGATGACATTTATAGTGTTGATGAAACAGGAATTTCCTGCAATGTGACCTTGCAGCAGAGTTTAAAATTCAAGGGTGAAAAATGCATTGGAAGTAAGCTCTCCAAAAATAGATTGACAGCTGTAGTGTGCTGAAATATGTCTGGCACTGTCGAGAAAAAGCTTTTAGTTATTGGCAAGCAAGAACCCTAGATGTTTTCAAAATGTAAAGAAGCTTTCTACCGATTGTGATAGCATCAAAAAGTCTGGATGACTTTAGACATTTTTACAAAATGGGAGAAAGAACTATAGAAACAAATGTAGTCCTCCTGATAATAGTTCCGCGCATGCCAAAATCACTGGACTTCCTAACATCAGGATTGAATTTTTACCACTGAATTCTACATCTGTTATCCAGCCTATGGACCAAGGGGTCATAAAAAGTTTTAAGAGCCACTTACGTAAGCAACTGATTTTGAATGCTTCTAGATAGAAGAGATAAAAAGGGGAAAACTTCAAATGCGAATATGAACATACTCGAAGCAATCCATTTAACGAACTATGCATGGCAATGTGTCACAATAAAGTGCATTAACCAATTGTTTCCCTAAGGCTGTATTAGAGATTTCTGAAGACACTCAGTTCAAGGAAGAAGAAATTGACAATTTGTTTCGACCAACAGTAAATTTGGAAATTAGTTATGTTGAAAATTATGTATCTGACGACAACATTCCAACCCCTGAAAATATTGTAGCTTAAATACAAAATTGAAGCAGCTGCAAAAAATAATGAAGCAGACTATGATTTTGACAAAGATGAGAAATTCCAAGGGGAACTTCCACAATATACTCGATGGCCTTGGAATATAAGGAAAAACTGCAAAGGTTTATTTTAAATGAGGGGTGCAAGTCACGATGTTTTTCGTACCATGAGTCTTGTCCGACGAAAAATAACAGACCAAAAAAATACAAAGCAAGTTAATCGACTTTTTTTTGCAGTGTACAGAAATTAAAAATAAAAGTTTTGTAAGTATTTTGATGAAAGTGTTTAGGAACCTTTTTTTAAAAAAAAATTTTATGCGAGAGCTCGGATTTAAAGAGCAGATGTCTTTGTCCCTTCGTGATTGTTATAAGCGGGTTTGACTGTAATATTAGTTCTTGTAAATGCAGTGTGTAAAACAATTTTTTTTATAGTTATTTCAAATGATTCTGTCACCCAACTTGGAGAACGATGGCACTGGATGTGATAATATGTCTTGTATTATTATCAAGTTTATCCAGAGGGGAGTTCGATGTCCTGGAAGGACGATTGGGCCACTGCATTATGATGGGAGACTTACTGTTGGAATTAATAAGTCACAAAATGTTACTTTACTTTACAACTCCTAATTCTGATGTTAAGGCTTCTTTATGGATAAAAGCTTTTGTGGTATGTGTTTTGCAGCAATTATATGTGGTGTTAAGGTGTTCTGATAAACTCAACTCAATGTTTCAAGAAATATGAAATTTGCATTTTTAAAGATTGCAATATGTTACTATAAATTGAGTATTTAATAAAAAAAAATTACATTAAATACAAAATGTGAACATGTAATTTTATTAGATATATTTGTTGATCTTTTTCTAATTTTATTACATGCTTTTCTGATATATATGTATGTATCTTGATTGAAGATTTTAAATAAATATTTGTGTCATACTAGAAAAGTTGTTTTATTTTTAAATTAATAAGTATTGCAGCTAACCATTTTTTTAACGTAATCAGTAAAATAAGTTTTTAGATTATTTGCTTAGAATATCTCAATTGCAAGCATTTAATCTGTTATAAATTTTGATCAAATTACAATAACTCAACAAGTGCTCAATCTATCATTTTGTTGAAAAACATATTGCTTATTGTGATATGTTTACTATTCAGATTCATTATCATATAGTGGCATCACAGTTTGTTATTGTAGTTGGATTGCATATGCGATTTCACATGTTTTTATCATATATCCTAAACCAATTAATCTTCAAATGTTTAATGATTATTATGAAATTCAATTACTTGTTTTAAACTATTAGTCATATTTACAGGCCTCGCAACAGGTCTCTTTTTTTTCCCTAAAACTTCTTTTTGTTACTTGAAGTACTTAAAAGTATTTTTTTTTTATCAGAATATGATTCCTTTTTTTTCCTTCATATAACGCTATATTCTGGCCCTTTTCCCTCCCATTTAACCAAACATTTATTTTCCCTATTTCAAATTGTGAACAGCTTCTGATCAATCTTGTTATGTCTTCGTCGCTGGGGTTTATGGTAGCTGGTAGTTCCAAAGGATTGCCCCAGTGAATCATCCTCTGCAGCATGCTTTGAAACTCAAATATGGGATATCAAGTTGATGTATTCCCCTTTCCAGTCAGTTTGTTTTGCTTTCAGCATTATTCTGAGGTCAAATTCTCGAATATGTGTTTGTTCATCTACCAGCATCATCCAGAGAATGATCTCAGAGCGAGCAAAATAAGAGTTCCTTTGAAGAACTTCGTGAACAAATGCCTTAAACTCTTTTGGCAAGAATGAACTATTTTTTATCACTCCATTAAGGTGATGTGCTCCATGAGTGGCTTTTGTTATTATCTTTATATGCTTGTACTTTTCGTTGTAATTTATTATGTGCCGAATAATTTCTTGTTAGGTTTAAGGTTTTCTTCCTAAATCTGGCAATGTCACAAGAAACAATTTCGCTGACATCTTTCTTGTTCTCCTTCCATCATAGATCATTTCTAATCCACAGGAAATACTTCATTAAATCAGCGTAGTGAGTAAAACTGTCTCTTTAACCCTCTGGCGCTCAATGTCGTATATATACGTCCAGTGATCTCCAGTTTTTCTAGTCATGCACCCAATTTTTAAATTCATAAAAATACCTCATTTTACAATTTTTTTTAATTCAAAGGTTTGAGGTGCAACTTGCAAGTTATTTCTTTACAATTAATTTTTTAAAAATAATTTAATTTTCCAAACGGCAAAAACCACTTTACAATTCCAAAATTTACAAGTCCAAAAACAATACAAAAAGTTTCACTTCTAGTTAAAGTCATATTAGTTTATATAGTCTAACTTAAATTACTTTTGATAATAGATAAAACTTGTCGCTTCAAATTACCAACTGCATACAAGTTGCTGAAACAAAGACAAACAAAAACAACATTTACAAGGACGAACCATCCTACACAATGGAAGCCACGTGATTAAAATCAGGGTTCGAAATTAGCGGTCGTAGTCGTATTTTGCATTTAACAATTTCTGTTTACCAACTTTAATTTTACACGCAGTCGCCACGTTTGACGACTGTATTTTTATATCGAGTTATCATTTTTTACGTCTATAACGTTGATTTTCAATAATTGCTCTCATAATCTTCAGTACAAATAGAAACATGCTTCTAGTTTTATGCAAAAGAAGCTAGCTTTAACGATAAAACCGGTTTTTGACTTAATCGCACCTCTACCACCTTCTTTACTCCGTGAGCTAATATTTTTGATCAGTGCCAATCACGGAGGAGAGAAGGTGTAGTTGCGATCAAGTCTGAAACCGGTTTGCAATGTGAAGTAAGCAATCGCTTAAAAAGTAGGTACTGGCGAAGTATTTGGCGCTATTCCTAAGCACTACTTTGTACCAGTACTTGGCGATAATTTATTTTATAATTTAATTTACCTATGAAGTGGAAATAATAGCATTCATTATCAATTTGGAACTTGTACTGCATTTGACAACTGCAAAAACTGTTATTTTTTTTAGTTTTTATACTTTAAATTCTGTGGGTTAAATAACGCAGTCCACGTTGAAACACACTGCCAGCTTGTACCTACTTTAAGTTACTATCTTATTTCCTGTGAAATCTCACCACATCACATCCACCTTTTTCTTTACACCTTGGTACAGACGGCCACGGTTCACTCTCATTGGACACTGGTGATATCAACGTCCCATAATGCCTATCGCTTTGTTATGCGCGCAGAAGTTTAAAAAACGGTCTGCAAGACTTCATATTCCAGTTCAGAGGAAGGCTTCTCCATCCCCCTCTGTCCTCCCTTGAAAATAGATAGCTAAAATATCTCGATAAAATACAATACGAAGTTGAGTGAGCGAACGGAGGAACCAAACCACAGGCAGTGGTGTAGCCAGCATTGGGTTAGAACCCCCCCTAGCCAGTTTAAAATCAAAACAAGAGCAAAAAAAAAAAGATTTTTTTTCCGATTTCTATAGAGAAAACACACGTCGCATTTCCTGCTCTAACCCACATGTATCTCCTGATCCCTTCCCTTCTGTCCCCTGAAGGGATGATTTTAAGGAAAACAGTAATTAAACGACCTTGAAGACAGAAAATTCGACTTTATGTGGGTGGGATGATGGGGGTAGTAGGTCTGTATGATTGTCTTGGTTGTTTGTACATGGAAAGGGTTACTTTTCTTAACACTTGAAATGGGGCAGCAGTTGAGCGGAATTCACAATGCATCAATCCAGAAATTGCTTGCTTTGAAGTAAGGTATTTTCCCTGAAATGACCCATTCATCCCCTACGTGCTTTAAGAAAGGATTGTAATTGACTCCTGTCAAAAAAATAACACCTCTAATTGCGATCCTCTTCGCTCCCTCACAATGCCGTTAGAATTTTTTTCCCTTCTCAAAAATTAGTTTTCTGAGAGGTTGTATGTCTCTCATTTGCCATTTGAATTTGAAAATCACTCCAGTACTGCATGTGCTTGCTAAGATTATCCGAATTACCATTTTCACGGTATGCCGTCATCAAAACATAAACTATTGGAAAATTCAAGACAAAAGAAAGGGACATCGTGCAAAAAAATTGATGATATGTTTAAAGTATTTACTCCTTTTCTTATTCAAATATTTTTTGTTTATTGAGATTATCGTTGAAAATACCCAAAACTAACTCACTTTTTATTCAATTAAATTTTCAGATTTGTTTTCTGTCACTCAGGCGTGTTACTTTTCACGCGGTTTTCCGCTTTTTTTTAAATTTGGGTTTTGATCATTCCTAAGATTGATGCACATTCGTTTGAAAAAATTTATGGGGGATTATTAAAAAGTTATATTCAACTATTATAATACGAAGGCCACATAATAGAAAAGTTGGCTCTATTTAAGAAGGGTGGGGTCAACAGATTCTCGTTTAAATCTGTGTTCATAACCTTTTCCTGGATTTTTTTCTGCGGCGCTGCATCTCGTGCTGATGATTAGGCAAGCATTTTTCCATTGTCTAGCTTCATAGATTCTACAAATCAATGTTTTATTTTATAATAATATATTTTTTATTCAGTTATTTGATTTTTTTTATGAGCAACACCATTTTCCGTTATGATTTTGCCGTTTTGCTGCGTCACGCAACCAATGAAACCTCCACCCCCATGTCACGCCACATTCATGCATGATAAAATTAACCGGAAAATAATGATTATTATTCTGTTATTTTTAATTATATAATAAATTATTATTTACAAATTTAAAATTACTACTTAGAAATTATTATTATTAACTACAATTACTAATTTAAAATTGCTTCAATCCGGACCCACCATCAATATCTAGCTACATACTTTAATCCCAGTAAAATGTCAGCCAGGTTTGTTAGTAATTTAAATTAGGAAATGACTGAAGATTAACCTGCGAAAATTCAGCTTTTAATTTTCATGTTATTTATAATTTATATATATATATTTAATTAATTAAAATTTTAATTTAAAACTACTGCTTAAATTAAAAAATATCATAATTTAAAATTACTACTTAAAAATTATTATGATTAATTAAAATTTTAATTTAAAACTACTGCTTAAATTAAAAAATATCATAAATTAAATTTACTAATTTAAAATTACTACTTAAAAATTATTATGATTAATTAAAATTATTAATTAAATTCAATTCAAATTATTAATTAAATTAAATTCAAATTATTAATTAAATTCAATTCAAATTATTAATTAAATTCAATTCAAATTATTAATTAAATTCAATTCAAATTATTAATTAAATTCAAATTATTAATTAAATTAAATTCAAATTATTAATTCAATTCAAATTATTAGTTCAATTCAAATTATTAATTAAATTCAATTCAAATTATTAATTAAATTAAATTCAAATTATTAATTAAATTCAATTCAAATTATTAATTAAATTCAATTCAAATTATTAATTAAATTCAATTCAAATTATTAATTAAATTCAATTCAAATTATTAATTAAATTCAATTCAAATTATTAATTAAAAATATAAGTACATTTTTTAAAATTAATTATTAATGAAAAAAAATATTTGGTTTGTGTCGAACCGAAAATATTTTATGACGGTGACTTTAAATCATCATATGTTATTTTAATTCAAAACGTGCAAAATATTTTAGATGAGATATTTTTATTCTAAAATTCAATAAAATCCTTTATTGATTTGGAACTTGTATTGCATCTTACAACTGCACAATCGGTTATATTTTGAGTTTTTATACTTTTAAATTCTTATGTTAAATAACGCAGTCCTCGTTGAAAACGCACTGCCATCTGGGTTTGTTTGTACCTACTTTAAGATTGTTCTTTTACTTCCTGTGAAAATACCCCAAATCATCTCCACCTACTTCTTTCCTCCGTGTCGCCAATAGCCAAAAATGCAGCTCTAGTGCAACGTTGTTAACCAAACCAAACAATCCATTTTTTTTTTAATGAAAAAATATTGGTCGATATAAAAAATAAATATATATTTTATAATGGTTTAGAAAATTAACGTCGCACTAGAGCTGCACGGTGGGCTATTGGCGGCGGTTTGAAACCTATCTGGAAGGGAAAACCCGAATGATGTCCCGTATTTTTTTTAACTATAAGATGACCAGGGCAACACTTGCGCTGGCACCCGACGCAGCCTCAATAGGTTTGGTTTTTGGTTTGGTTTGGTTAATTGACGTCACACTAGAGCTGCAAAGTGGGCTATTGGCGACGGTTCGGGGTCAATCTCGAAGGAAAGACCCGGGAACACATTCACACACACATTCATACATGCACCTCGTTATTTTAGAACCATGATCAGATGACGAGGAAACACCTGAACTGGCATCCAACGCCTTCAATAGACGTCGGGACTGTGCCTCAATAGCAGTCAAGATATTCGATCCTTTTAGTAGCGAAGCTGGCAACCTACTAATACTAGAAAGTCGTCCAGAATATCCAACAAATTATACTGGCGTGTATACGGGACTGGTGCACGATAAATCTGATCGGGGTCCAAAGTCCCGACGTCTATTGAAGGCGTTGGGTGCCAGTTCAGGTGTTTCCTCGTCATCTGATCATGGTTCTAAAATAACGAGGTGCATGTATGAATGTGTGTGTGAATGTGTTCCCGGGTCTTTCCTTCGAGATTGACCCCGAACAGTCGCCAATAGCCCAATGTGCAGCTCTAGTGTGACGTTAATTAACAAACCAACCAACCCAGTTGCCAGTGGCGGCTCGCCCACTACAGCAAATACAGCCGGGCTGCACCTAAATGCATTAGTGCATTTTAAAACTAAAATCAGATATTTTACTTTCGAGATTGACCCCGAACCGTGGCCAATAGCCCACTGTGCAGCTCTAGTGCGACGTTAATTAACAAAACCAAAAACCAAAAGATATTTTACTAATTTTCTTAAATGAAGATTATAATTGAAAATGAAATTTCTGCGGTAGTAAAACAAAATCTCCGATAAATAGCAAGCCTGTTACCGTAATGTACAATTCAGGAGGGGGAAAAACTCCATTCAATCACTGCAGCTAAAAAGCAAAATTCGAAATCGGCTGCATCGTTGCCATGGCAACCTCTACGTAGTATGGAGATTTCCCCCATGCTAATGCACTGCATTTGTGAGAAGGTACAGTCGAAATGGATTTTCTTGTTTTAGCTGCACTGAGGTTCGATATGCTGATTGGCCCGTGGATGAAACGAGAACTTACGAGAATATCTCACAACGGAAATGGTTTTCGTGATACATTTACTGTGTGCTGTTGTTTCAGGACATCGTCTTGCTGTTGTTTCGTTATGTAAGTTAATATTAAAATTGACCGATTTGCAGGTTTAAAAGAAAGCATGCTTTAATTTTCAAAAAATAAGTAAGTGTTTTCTATTTTATTCGCATGTTATCATTTCGTAAAAATTGAAAGGAAACTTTGATTTGAGTAGTGAATAATAAAGAATTTCCGTTCATGTATTTTGGAAAATAGGGGGGAGGGATTCACATGATTTCGGCTGCACTAACATTTTCGACCACTGGCAGTTGTTCAGTGGATAAAGGCGTTCAGCTACTAATCAGAGGATTGGTGTTTCGAATCCGTGCGATGGACTTGACAAAGAAAAGTAAAAAGTAGTGATCTTGCGGTCGGAGGGTTGCCAGCTTCGCTACAAAAATACTAGAAAAGTCGTCCAGAACATCCGCAAAAATTAACGGCGTGTATACGGGACTGGTGCACGATAAATCTGATCGGGGTCCAAAGTCCCGACGTCTATTGAAGGCGTTGGGTGCCAGTTCAGGTGTTTCATCGTCATCTGACCATGGTTCTAAAATAACGAGGTGCATGTATGGATGTGTGTGTGAATGTGTATGTGTTCCCGTGTCTTTCCTTCGAGATTGACCCCGAACCGCCGCCACAATAGCCCACTGTGCAGCTCTAGTGCGACGTTAATTAACCAACCAACCAACCAACCTCGTCATCTGACCATGGCTTTCCTCCGAGGTAAACCCGAGGCCTCCGTGGCCGAGCGGTTAAAGGCGTTCAGCTACTAATCCAAGGATTGTCGGTTCGAACCCGTGCAATGGACTTGACAAAGAAAAGTAAAAAAGTAGTGATCTTGCGATCAGAGGGTTGCCAGCTTAGCTACAAAAATACTAGAAAGTCGTCCAGAACTTTCAACAAATTATACTGGCGTGTATATGGGACTCGGTGCACGATAAATCTGATTGGGGTCCAATGTCCTGACACTTATTAAGGTTGCGTCGGGTTAAGGTTGCGTCGGGTGCCAGCTCTGCTTTTGTCCTCGTTATCTGACCATGGTTCAAAAATACGAGGCATCGTTCCCGGGTCTTCAAGATAGGCCCCGAACTGTCGATAATAGCCCACTGTGAAGCTCTAGTGCGACATTAAGTAAACAAACCAAACCAACCTATTTGCCGTACTTAAAAATGCACTTTCGGTAAGATCTGTACTTTTAAAATATCTGATAGGAGGGAATTTATATTTGCAAATATCTTATTTATACTAAGAATTCTGATTCTACGAATAATTAGAATGCAAAAAACAGCCACGGTAAACTACAGTTTTCTCTAATGGGAATAATTATTCCAGTGATTATTTGAGCACACTGGAAAAAGGTGTAAGGCGGTTGCGCACGCTTAGTCTTCTTTCGAGTTCTCATTTTAGCTCATTGAGTTCCCATACGAAAGTGTGTGTATGTGTTTATGCGTTGTTTAGACTGCTTTTATATTTGTATAGTTTTGTTGTGACTGTTACACAAGGGAATTCAAAATATGAAAAATTCTGTGTGGAAGTAGATGATTAGTCTATCAAATGCATTATTTTTATGTATCTACGATATTACGTAGATTTCTATAGTTGTAATTTACTATAATGTTATTTTTTGCCTTTACGGCTTTTGTCATTTTCGTAAGCTTATGGAAAAAGAACGAAATTAATGGTGAGAAAATTTTAATCACCTAATGTCTAAATATATCTATATCATGTAATTTTTAATATACTCAAATTATTGTTGATGTCCAGAATCAAAGTTTACCTTTTGTTCTAGTTTGCATATCATTAATACTAATTTTTCTCGTAGTGTTCGTGTCCATTTTTACGCAATCCATTTAAATTGTGCTTGATCAGAAAAGTTGCTTCATTTTAAATGCCGAGTTGAATTATTTATTTAAATACATTTTTTAAGCAACTTTGACGATCCTAAGTTAAGTTATGCACCTTATCATTGAGCGAATAAATGCATTTTAGGAAAATCATATTTAAAATTGTTTGTGTATAGCAAAATTTATATTTATTTAGCGATCTGTTTTGAAGTTAGCCTGTTCTAATTGTTGGCAGGCTCCTTCCTTTTACAAGTTTATAACTATATTGATCTCTATATTACTTTAAAATAAAATTCCGGTAATACTGTATAAATATTTCATTTTGCTTTCTGTGAAAATTTAAGGATTTTTTTTGTGATAGCTAATTCCATTATTCATATTGAATCTATGATCATGTTTCGTCCACTAGCAACTATCGGGCATGGAACTGAACTATTCTGTTTCATGCAACTGGGTCGCCAATAGCCCACTGTGCAGCTCTAGTGCTACATTAATTAATAAAACCAATCATGCAACTGGAAAACTCAAATTGTATCTGCTCATTGAGCATCATTTAATTGCACAAAATATCCTTTTGTTCGTTACCACGGTAACAGTCTTGACCAATAATTATCAATTTTGCATACATTGTGGTAATACATTTAATTGATTTTTGTAGACAAAATAATGTTTTTAGAATTTAAATTAAATTCTAGGTTTATCTGTATTATACGGTCGGTCTTGGTGACTTTTCTGAAAATACTATATTCACAACGATAAAACATTGCTTAGCGACTAAAAAAGGTTTGGTTGCCAATCAAAGAATTCCTCCATTTTCCCCCTGCATTGCGTTTGGCGCCGGGATGCCAGATTTGACGAAAAATCAGGGCGACCGGGAAAGACAGATTAACCAAATTCTAAAATGTATTACTTTTTATACATTATAGATTTTATTAATTTCTAAATGAATCTTTAAAGAATATAAACAATAATTTTGTGGTGATTACCGTACACGAAAAGGTTTATTAATATTATATTTTACAGTACAATTTTGGGAACAGAAGCAGTATAACGATTTTTGTGGTGTTTACTTTTTTATACTATAAAATATTTTGCTATATGTTTAAATATTAGTAAAGATAAAGACCCACTTGCCTTCCACACTCTTGCCCTGGTTGTACTTGCGTTTGCCGAACTTCGTCTTGTCAATCTCAACGACGACATGCTCTCCACCGATAGGAACAGGATTATGAATGAACAACAATCCGGCATCCATGCACCACTCAATCACGGCACGTTTGCCTTTCATCTCCAATTCCCAAAAATACCTGCTATTCAAATAAACGTCGTCCGCATAAACATCCATAGCTAAGAAAAATCAAAAGCACAACCACGCAAGCCAAACGTCGATTCGGAAATTCGTGAAACCAAGCTAGAGATAAAAAATTTAGAGTTGCCATATAACATGATATTTTCGTACGCATCAAGTACGGTTGCCAAAATATAAACTTTATCGCCCAATCATTTGTCGCCAAATCCCATTTGGCGAGGGCACCGGACACTAGGAATTAACCCACTTACTATGTGCAAATGTCACAAATTCCTATTGTCAATTTATGGCCTCGAGCAATTTTAGTTTACGGTCTTCGCCTATTATAATAACATGTGGTGTCCCTTCAAGCAGTTGATTATGGCATCTCGTCATGTCAACGCAGAACGATATCAAGTACACATTAATACTTTCATGTTTTTTGTTAATTAAAAATTAAAGTTTCTGCAGGAATGGCTTATGTATAGAAGTGTTAACTAAATTCAAAATGAAGTTTGCGAAAAACAATAAACTGTTTTCACATTTGATGTGTTATCGGATACCGTAATTTAAGCATATTCCCAGGCTATCACATTTGAAAATAAATAGATTTTCCAATTATTCGCTCAAAAGTCAAAATAATAAAAACATTTGTATGCAAAAGTTTTAAATAGTTACTTACATTAAAACATTGTTTTTACTTTTTCTCGGTATTGATTTATAAATATCAACACTCAACTTATTTCGGAATGACAATAAAAAATTCTATCCATTTAACCTGGAAAAACATTAGATTTTAATACTTTAATTAACTCCAGACCATTTGTCTAATTTGATCTTCCCACCATTCTGAGTAAACACAGAGTTGTGCCCTCACTTTGTAGCACATGTGATGTCACAAACACAGGTTTACATTAGAAAGATCGAATTGTTTGGGTTACTGTACGCACAATACAGCTCTTTTTTTATCATTGCCATTGAGTGTGCAAGGAAGTGTTGCCATTTTTGTAAAATTATCCCCTCTTAGTGAATACATCGAAATTTGTCGAGAAAAAGTCATCATGCTTCTATACCCTATTTTAGTTTAGAAAAACATGTGTAATTAGTATATGGCATAAAAAGAGGTCCAGGACTTACAAAATTATACACCACTTTTTGCATTTTATTATCAAACCTGTATGTGGAAAACCTCTTGTTACATTTAAAGTTCTCCATGGAAAAATCTTAAAATTTTATAAAAAAAAATTTTCCATGAACAATTTCACGCAGCGATTTTAATTAAAGTGTATTTTTTACAATGACATAGTTTAACACTGAATACATTACACCGAAGAGCATAATCTGTGTAATTATATAGATATGGTGCTGCATTAAATAAATCTACCCTTTGGATCCCACGGTTGCCTGTTTGGAAGAGCTCGGGATCAGTGGGTTGTGATATCAGGGAATGGGTACCTATTCAGAGGTTGTCCTTCTCACCTGATTAATACAAACTTTTTACAGTATCATAAAGTTAATCATTACATGGTTTAACTAAATTACAAATTTATGCATTATAAAAAGTATATAAAATATTCAATTGATCTTAAAACATAAAATTATGGTTCTGAGGTAAAACAAGTGTGTTTTAAATAATCTATGTTCATGTATCATTCACTTTATTTAATGCATTGTAAGTTTTAATAATTTTTTGTTATTAATATATTTTGAGGTTAATTCCTAGTGTCCGATGCCCTCGCCAAATGGGATTTGGCGACAAATGATTGGGCGATAAAGTTTATATTTTGGCAACCCTACTTGACGCATGCGGAAATATCATGTTCTATGGTAACCCTAAATTTTTTACCCACGTAGCTGTGCCATGCTGATGCGAAGATGCATCTAGTTACATGATGCTAAACTAGATGCGCGAGCGCATCAGTTTAGCCTTGGTTTCACGCATTTCTGCCATTTTTTAATGGACTTTCGGCGGTGATTTTGTGTGATTTTGATTTTTCTAAGCTGACGATGTATACGCGGTGTTGATTATGTTTATTTGAATAGCAAGTATTTTTGGAAATTGAAAGGCAAACGTGCCGTGATTGAGTGGTGCATGGATGCCGGATTGTTATGCAGCAAATGCGCCTAGCGAAACAGACAGTCACTGAGTGGGAGGTATGTACAGAGTGGTTCATTCATAATTCCGTTTCCTATCGGTGTAGGGCATGTCGTCGTTGAGATTGACGAGTCAAAGTTCGGCAAACGCAAGTACAACCGGAGCAAGCGTGTTTGGAGGGATTGAATCCGGTACCAACAAGTGCTTCATGGTTGCCGTGGACGACCGGAAATCGGAAACTTTACTCAACGTTTTGCAGCAGTTCGTTTTTCCTGGATCCGATATTGTTTCCGATTTTCATATAAAATGTTGATTTTACGATCAACGACTGCCCGAAGGATTGCCTGTAAGCACCATGATCGACGGCCCGGAGGGGATCATGTATGTAATAATGAGTAGTTGGGGGCCGAAGGCCAGAGACCACAAAATCGACGGCTGGAGTCTGTGACTTTAAGCGAGTGGAACGCGTGTGCACTTAAGAATGCCATCGAAATGCCCCAAACAACTGCCCGAAGGATCGCCTGTAAACCCCATGATCGACTGCCCGGACCAACGCAATGTCCGCCATTTTGCGTCATCTGACCATGGTTCAAAAATACGAGGCATCGTTCCCGGGTCTTTCCTTCGAAATAGGCCTCGAACCGTCGCTAATAGCCCACTGTGCGGCTCTAGTGCGACGTTAATTAACCAAACCAAACCGCCATTTTGATTTGGCGACAAAAAAAAGTCATTTTTGCCTTGGCGTCAATTTTCGGACTTGGCGACAACGGGGAACCGTACACTAGGAATTTACCTATTTTGATTTTTTTTTTAATTTAATAATACTTTCTGTAAGTAAAATAAAATTTATGAGAAAAAAACATTTGAATCCAAGTATCACTTGATTTCTTAAAAAAATTACATGGTTAACAAAATTATATATTTTGATGTTTCAACATTGTCCTCCAGCCTACTTTCCAAAAGAGCTATAATTTTTTATGGGGCCAAACTTTGTTAACACAAAATTGGTCAAATTTGCCACCTAAACTGAGGCAGAGTTTCGACAAAGTAACAAATGATTAAACTCCAAAGTTGCAAGAACAGAAGTTCCTTTTGCACTCTTCCATTATGAGGAGTTTGCATTATTTGTTAGTTATATCCAATAAAGGAGATCCAGGTAATGGTGGTTTTTAGGAGAAAAGACACCTGATGGCAACAGCGGTAATTGTGTGCTTCAAGTGCAAGCCAAAATCAAGAGTAAACAAGAAGTGGGCTTGGGGGGGGGGGGGGGGGGTAAAAAATTTGACTACACTTCCTACTGTTAGAATAAAATTTAAAATAAATATTTCATTTTTATATATTCTTCCTATGTTGTCTTATTTAAAGTATACAAACTGAAAAAGAGCAGTAAAAATTATTTAATACCAGAATTTAAAATATATATAGAGAGTGAGAGAGAGCTGATTTCAGACGTTATCTTTCTTATTAAAGTTAAAAATAATTATGTGTCTTCTAAACAATACCTTAACACAATCATCGATAATTAACTGCAATTTTCTTTAAATGGGGAATTTCGTATTTAGCATATAATTTAACATTATAACATAATGATTAGCTTGTGTCATGGAAAATGTTATTATAGGTACCTACCTACATGTAAATGAGGGGTCACAATATAACTGTAAAAAAAAACTTGGGTATAGGGTTCACAAAATAAGATATTAGCCCAAACGAACACTACTGTATAGTTTTTTTATAGGTTTGTAAAATTTTTTATTGTGTTCTATTAATTTATTTTGATGATATATAATAAAAAATATAAATGTGGCTGTGTATAAATTAAAAGTTATCACTCTTGTAAAATTTGGATATTCTTGTATGTATTATTTTTGGTAATATATATATACGATTTGACAAATATATTTTTAGTAAAGATTTTTTAGCTTAGTAGGTATGTTTTTGGATTTATCCTGAAATTTTTTTTTAAATATTCATTCACAGTGCTATAGTAAATTGTTAGGAATGAACCCCCAAGTCAATAATGAGTGATTGAGAAATAAAACGTTGTTACATATTTAGATTAACACAGTCTTCTATGTTTCTGTCAAAACAAAACCCCTAATATGTCAAAACTGTTGCTTGAAACTTAATGAGTTTTTCCACTAAGCCCACAATATTATTGTTAAGTACTGTTAGTTAAATTATTATTTTTCATTAAATAATGATTTAAATCTGTTAACAGCTTTGAAATGTCATTGTGATATTTGTGGAAAAACTGCTAACCATACATGTGAAACAGATGGCCTCTGTTTCACATCCACCTCGTTGGATGACAATGGAATTATTACTCATTCTTATAGGTATGTTTTGATCTTTATTTTTAGGCCCCTTCTACACGAACAGCAAAAACGTGCAGGAACTTCTCGTCGATTCGATAATTCGTACCACGTGGTATGAATTCTCGAATCACCGAAAAGCTCGAGTGTGTTTTACTCGTTCATGTAGAATGGGCCTTAGTATGAACTAGTAAGTTTATTTTTGTTAGGCAAATATTTTATGTTCATTATCAGTAGCAACCAGAATTTTGTTAAGAGAGCTAAAGTATTTAATTATTTTGCTGGTTATACGATTTGGCTTAATGCATTTTTAATATATTTCATTTATTTAGTTTTTTTATTCATAGACTTTTAACAGTTTAAGCATTAAACACTTTTTTCTCTCCTCTGTATTTGAGATTAATTAGTAAAGTAAATTTTATTTTTGTTACATTTACCAATTTGTACAAATGGTAGTAAAACAAAGTGACATATATTACTTTACTAAATTAATGACTAAAACTTTTTGTAACTAAACATTTATTTATGTCTAAGAATTCATAAAAGTGAATCGGAAGTATAAAAATTTATTTATAATGATAATAAGTTGTAAAAAAAAATTGCACTGTGTTCACTGGTTCAAAGAAAAACCCAAATAAAATTAATAAGAACACTAACTTGCTATTTTAAACTTCAATTTTGACAACAATGACTGGATACACTTCCACTCTTGGAAGTAAAATCTATGTAATGAATCTTCAACTCCTGATATCGTGGTTAGCCCTAGGCATTCAGACCTTCTCCCATTAGTTAAAGCATTGATTTTTTCGTCTGCGATAAAAAAAATCAATGGTTCTTGTGGCTTGTTGGCTATATATGCATGATATTCATGAGTGAATGACAGTAACTTTACCTCACCTAAAAACAAAATTACCGAAGAATCTCGATGATAAGTATCAAGTTTCATTGTTGTGTTGTATTTGCAATATTTCATTAGCTGCAAACAGGAATATTTTTTTATTCTACAAATTCTTTTAAGACACTTGATTGCCCCAAATGTTATAATAGAATTTTTCATAAATACATATACCGTACATCAAAATTTTAATTGCTTTAGATCTTTTTTATGCTTAACATTTTGAAATGCAAAATAAAGACTAAAAGACAAAAAAAAGTGTAGTTCTTGTAGCAAAATTGGCAAAAGCTACAATATTATCAGTTTTCAAAGCAGTGGAATTTTACATTTCTTATCAACAAAAAGCTTTTACTGTTCTAATTGAAATAACTTATTACTTATAGGTGTTTCCCTAAAAAGGACTTGCAACCGCCAGAACATCCTATGCTTTGCCAACATTCTGAAAATATACAATCTAAAACTCAATTTGTGATAAAATGCTGTCAAAGTTATGACTATTGCAATAAAGATTTAGCTCCAACTCTGGCACCTCCTACAACTGCAATTGGTAATTCAACATTTTTACTATTGTAAATTAGAAGATTGTTCATGTTTGTTTATTTTTTATTTTTGCTTAAGTTTGCCCTTATTTTTTTTTTTTTACTTTTGATGATTTTAAATAAATATGGTTTGATATTATGAATTTCTTTATAACCTGCCTAGAATAGAACAGTCCTGATGAACTCGAATTCAATACTACTTAGAGGCAAAATAAAAATGATAGTACACATTAAAAAAGTGATAAAGTAGAAAAGTGATAGTCCAAAATAAAAGTGATGAACCATTTTATTCCATGATTCCCCCTTTCCCCGCTTGTAAAAAAACTTACTAGCAAAAAAAACTTTTTTTAAATCTTGATACCAATGTAAAAATAGCTATTGTTATCTTTAAAACATATTCCCTTAACCCTTATTTTAACATACTAGTTCAAAAAATCTAAAGAAATAAAGAATAGTGATTACTTGCAATTAATATTTTTTATACTCTTCTCCTATTTTATGTCTGTGCAATTTTTGAGACAAATGCTACTACAATCATATGAAGTGCGATTTTTTTATTTATACATATACAATTATAGTATTTTTAAGTGTTTTAATTTGAGTTTAGAAAAATTATAACTTATTTTTTTATTAAGGATAGTATAACATTTTTAAATTGCTAACTTCATGAAAATGTATTTTTATAGCATTTTTAAAAATAACATTGTTTGCATTTTTCATCATTTTACCTACCTATTTATAACTTAATCAAAATATAACAATCCTAAATAAAATAGTAATTACATTTTTGAAATACCCTGTAGTTTTTTCTTTTACGTGTTCCTGACTAGTTTTTTAATATGTTTCTGTTCAACCTTAGTAATAGTTAAGTGTCTTAATTCAGTGAAATAAATATAGTTTAGCAATAACATTTCTTCATCAATTTCGAGTTTAAGGATATTTTTGTTTTTAAGCAAAATTGATATTTCTTGTTTGTACACGTAACCTTCTTCTGGTGCTGTCAAGTAATAAAAAAAAAGTCTACATGTTTTTAATGCTGGGTAACAAAAAACATGAAATTGTTGATTTACATATTAAAGTAGATTTTCTATTTCTGATAATTGAAAATAATGTTAATTTTATTCTTTTTTCTTTCAAACCGTTTTATTTTAGGTAGTGATATGCTTGATAAGGATACTAGGCTAGGTACTCTTGAACTAGCATTTGTAGTAGCTGCACCAATTATTGCTGTAGGTATTGCTGCAATATTTGTTTGGGGAATGTGGCAGATAAAGCAGAAACATAAGAGGTATCAAATTGATAGTGAAAATTCATTGGAAAGCTGTGAACCCATGCTTCCACCTGATCATTCTATAAAAGATATGATTGATATGACAACTTCCGGATCTGGATCAGGTAATTATATCATTGTCATATTTTTTTTACGAATTTAGTGCTATTTGTTTCAACAGAAAAGTTAGAATATAAATTGGCCATGGCAATTTAGTATAGAAATCAATTTGCATTCTAAATTATGTTTCTTAACTATCATATTTTTCATTTGTGGGTCTTTTCTTTCAGGCCTTCCTTTGCTTGTTCAAAGAAGCATCGCAAGGCAAATTCAACTTGTAGAAATTATAGGAAAAGGACGTTTTGGTGAAGTCTGGAGAGGTCGCTGGCGAGGACAACCTGTTGCAGTAAAGATATTTTCATCCAGGGATGAACGATCTTGGTTTAGAGAAGTTGAAATTTACCAGACTGTAATGCTGAGACATAGTAACATATTAGGATTTATAGCAGCTGATAATAAAGGTTTGTTTTACTTTCCCAGTTTTCTTGAATAAATCAACTGTTTTATTTAAATGTCAAAAATTATCAAACTATAATGTAAAGTATAAATGCTATAAATTAATTAATAACTTACTGTTAGTTACATTTGTAAATATTTTGTAGATAATGGAACATGGACACAACTATGGCTTATTACTGATTATCATGAAAATGGATCTCTCTTTGATTATCTCAATAAATGCACCGTTGATGCAGCTGGAATGTGCAAAATGGCTTATTCTATTGCAAATGGGCTAGCACATTTGCACATGGAAATTCTTGGAACCCAAGGTATTTAGTTCACAACAGACATCTATTTAAAGTATTTTGTTACAGTAGACTTTCTTTACAATGGCCCCACTATATAAGGATCTCTTCATTATATTGACCGTCGCTGAAAATCATAATCAGTTGATTAGTTTCTATGTAATAATTTCTTTCACTTATTGCAACAACTTTTTTATATTAATCTCGTGAGAGTCATTATATCAAGGGTCTACTGTAAATAGTATTTAACTGCTCGATTACTATATTTTTTATTAGTTTGTGATTGTATGCACACTAATTTTATGTATTCTGTTATCTGGTGACAAAAAAATCGTTGGAATAGAAAGAAGCTCTCTTCTAAGTTGGTAAAATTAAACATAAGTCAATGATCTTATCAGATAAACTTCTTTATATATGCACGGCACTGCTTTAGAAAGTAAACTTCATTAATATTTGATTGAAATACATTTAATCTAAATTTTGAATAATTATTTCTTGGTTGATGAAACTTTAAAGATAATAAATGCTGCTCTAATTTCAATTCTGAATGAAATATTAGGTATTCAAAAGATAACATTGATATAAGAATTTATACAACTAAAGATAACTAGTAATGTGTTTGTGTGACAGCAATTAGTAATGTGTGTTTGTTTGTATGATGATAACTAGTATAAATACAATGTATTTGTGTGAAATAATTTTCACACTAAATATTGCAACTCCTTTTTTAAAAAAATATTTCTGTAATAAGTTAATTTTGGTTATGTTGATTAAACTAAATTCCATACCCATAATTTAAAAATTAGAGGATTGAAAATAATTTATAAAATATGAACTCATTGTTTTGTATTGGTTAAAAAATTGTAAAATTACAATTGTTTTGTAAAATGGGTAATTTTTCGAATCATAGAATTTTTCTTGTATAAAAGCATTATTAAAACACATTTTTTAGTCAAATTAGTAACTTATATTAATATTAACATATATTTTTAACTTTATATTAACATATATACATATTTTAATATATTGTAGGTAGTTCTTGTCATTTATAAGCTTCAAAATTCATGTTTTTGTAGAATATTGCACTTTTTCCGAAGATTGTTACATTTTTCAGAATGTCCTATTGTTTAGCATTAATAATTCGATTACCCATTTTCCCCACTTTGCAAATCAACGGAAAAGGCTAAATAAAGTACGATTTTTTTATTGGAATGCATTAATTGTATTAACCTTTAAGGCTCGAAAGGCCCTGCTGCGGAGACGTGTATTTGTGTTGTATGAATCAGAAGGCTCTGCTACATATTAAAGTTTTTATGCCTCAAACTATAACAAGTTTTTTTGTATACTTAAAACAAAAATCGACTGTACCATATATATATTTTTTTGCTAAAATGTACTTCATTAAACAAAGTAATTAAAAAAAAGAATGAGATCAAAACATAAGTTTAACAATGTGTAATTTATTATTTAATTTCAAAATACCCATTTTACCCCACCATTACCCTATTTTCTTTGTGAGAAAAATTTGTTTTGTTTATATTATATCTTTAATTCATATTTTTAGGAAAGCCTGCTATTGCTCATCGTGACCTAAAAAGTAAAAACATATTGGTGAAAAGTAAGGGTTCTTGTGCAATTGCTGATTTAGGTTTGGCTGTGCGATTTGATTCAGTTTCAAATTCTGTTGACATTCCACCTAATCCAAGAGTTGGAACCAAGCGTTATTTAGCACCAGAAGTTTTGGATGAAACCATAAATACAAACCATTTTGATTGCTTTAAAAGGGCTGACATTTATGCCTTTGGATTAGTTCTTTGGGAAATTGGACGACGCTGTGATATTGGAGGTATTGTTTAAAGTTTTTATATTTTTAATTGATGAAATGATACTTGTTTGGTAGCATTAAATTAATTCTTATGAATTGGCAAACATACAAGCAACATTCTTGTTTTTAAAATTAATTCTCAAAATTATTTTACATTTGTTATTTAAAATCCATTAATAAAACTGTTATACAGATTTTATAAGGACCAACAGGCAAAAATTTTTAAAGATGTAATATTTTAGTACATAATTGTCGTCTGAATTTCTTTTTGTAGGTATATTTTGTTTAAGGATTTAAAAAGTACTTGGAACACATGTGAGTTTCAATAAGCAGAATAGTATGTAAAACTTACACTTGCTGTGGAAACAACCACATTTTCTATGATTGAACTTAAAATAAATCATAGTGACTTTCAATTAGTACTCTTTGTAAATAAAATGTAAATATTCTGTAAAGACTTCGACAAGTTATTTTAAAAGTGTGTTAAATTCAAGAATGGATTTTTAATTACAGAAATTACTTTTTGTGTTAGACAACATAAAATTGTTAACAAATCATGAAAAAAAAGTAATTTAAGCAAAATTTTTATTAAAATTAATTAGTAATCGATTAAAATAAAAATTCATTTTTTTTTAATTTTAAAATATAGTTTTACTACTTGGTATATGTTATTGTTTAAATGTTTTTTTAATACTGATCATTAGATTTTTTTTGTTGGTAAGGCCAATTTTTGATATTTTATGTTGATTATTATTTATAAATTAGCAATTTAGTTTAAATCCAGTAATTTTTCTATTTTAATCCAGAAATTTTTCTGGTTTTCCAAATATATTTCCTTAGTGGTAGTTGTCTTTGTTTGTCTTTAAGTAATAGCTTACAAAATCAATAAAACGTAATGTTGCATTATGTAAATCGTGAATCAATGTCAAATACAATAAACCATGTTAACATGATATCACTTGTGAGATTTCTCAAAATGAAATAAAAATAGATTCTCGTCAGTTAATGCTGCAAAGTAAAATGTTAGTTTAACAGTTAAAAATAAAAATCCTACTTCAAGAAATATCGTCTAAAATGAAAATAATTCTTTCTCTCGGACTCGAGCAATTGCTTTAACTTGACAGTAAAGTATCAGCATATCAACCGCAATGGCCAAGGTTCCCTTCTGAGTGTCACCAAATTGTACAGTGCTACATATTTGTGCATCTGAAAATAAGTTTTGTGTCATTTTAAAAATAAATCAGGATATTTTTTAGCAGTTAAAAGGTTTTAGATATGTGTATAAATATTTGTACTTTAGACATTTTAAATCTCTTTTACAGGTATACATGAAGAATACCAATTGCCATATTATGATATGGTGCCTTTTGATCCTAGCATTGATGAAATGAAGAAAGTTGTTTGCTTTGATAAGCAAAGACCTCCAATACCAAATAGATGGCAGTCATGTGAGGTAAGTAACCTAAATTGTTTTCTAAATTTTATATTCATTAAAAAACTACTATTATCAGTTATTTGGGTTATAATTAATAATAAATTAATCCTAAAATAATAAATGAAAATTTTGTATTGAGTATTAGGTTCTAATATATTACAGGCCCCATGTACACAAAGTTTAAATTTAATTTTGAAATGTTTCTGTAAATATTAAGGGTCCTTCAATATAAAGTTTTAATTACATTAGACACTTTTAACACTTGAAGGGTTCATACTATTGTAATGCACTATTTAGAAGTACATAATAAGTTATGTAATATTTGACAATCAAACATGTATGTTTTGTCCCCACTGTAAACCAATATATTTTTCTGCTTTTTAGTCCTTACGTGTGATTTCCAAAGTTATGAAAGAATGCTGGTATCACAACTCAGCTGCTCGTTTAACTGCTCTACGCATAAAAAAAACTTTGGCAAATTTGGGTGCTCAAGAAGATTTAAAAATATAAAATGAATAAAGAGTAAAGACTTTTTAGTTCTGCATATTGTTATTAATGAGAATGAACACATGTCAGGAAATTATATGACATTGTTATATGTCTTCACATTAGAAGACTAAATATTTGTTTATTTAGTACCCAAGATATGATAAATGAACATTTAAACAACATTCTTATATTTCCAGCATTTGTTAACCATTTTGTGAATGTGTAAGTACCTTGTATGTGCAGTGAGACCAGGGACAGGCTATCTTTTTTTAAGGTACATATAAACATTATGCCTAACATGCAAGGGAAATTAGAAGTCAATTTTTTAAATACAAATGTTTTTAAAAGTATCTCATTATGCTTTTTACCAAGAATTTGTTTTGATAAATACTTATTTTTCCTTGCTTATTAACCTTGAACTGCCCAACGTTAAGATTTTATAATTAAGTTAAATATGCCAATTTCAATATTTTTATCATTGCTCAATCTGCTAATTTTAGTAACAAAATGTTACTAAAATTAGCAATTATTAATTCTGCAAAATAAATATCTTTTCTAAATAGATACCTTAATTCACAATACAAATTAAAAAAATTTTTAACTAATATATATTTTTTTTGTCAAGAATCTCATTTTGCTTTTATATTTATTCTTATTTTGTATATTTAAGGAAATTGAACAAATCTAAAGCATAGATGAAAAAAAGTTGTATTAGAGTAACAAGAAAATGTGTAATAATAGAGTTCACGCTTTAATTTACATTTAGACTCAATTTTCATCATATAAAAATAATTTTAAAAAACTTAAGGTCTATTACTCTTAATTTATTGAAATTAAGTTCATTTGTAATTAAATGACAATCAATAAAACTTCCCAAGTAACTCCCTTTTAGTTTTATACCTGCAATACTTAAAGTGTCTAGTATAAATTAAGTTTAGATGTATTCGAGGTCAAAAGTAAAACTCAATTCTAGTCTGACACTGTTTTGTTAAGTGCAGAATTTTTTAATTCATCAACTTGTGCATGAAATCTTCCGAGCAGTGAGTTAAATTGTACAGCACACGTTAGATTTCTTTATGCAAACATGTTTGTATGTATTATATAAATGATAGTCTGTCCCAGGCCTGATGTTTGTAGATTTTATTAACTCCATGATTTTGATATATGTATAGTAGATGAACATTTGTAATATATGATATAAATTATTTTAGATGTCACATTAATCAATCAATTCATTTTATCAATATGTTATATAAATCATTGAAACAAATGGTGTTAAATCCATGTTTATGTATATTAAAACTCTATCTTTTTTTACATTATAATCCAATTTCAACTCAAAGTGTAAAAGAACTTGAATAGTGCTTTTATATGTTTCTTCCAAGTACATGATTAAATTTTTTGACTTGACATTTTGTGTATTGTGGTGCTCAACCTCATAATGTTGAAAAAGCCGTCCAAATAGACATGCTTTGGAAGCTTGACTCGCTCTGTGCTAATATTATAAATGGGTATTTTTTATTGGATTTAAAATTTGATCTATTTATTGGCTTGACCTAAGATTTATTTATAAAAGTATTATAACATAGTTTTTAAAATAGAAATTGTTATTAGAGTACTATTTAAAGCGGTAATTTAAATTAACATTAATTACTTAATTTTTAAAAGTGTATTTCGGATTTATAAGGATAATAAAAAAACTATTAGATGAAATTACAAAAAAAATAAAAAAAAAATACCCAAAGGTAAGTTTAAAAGGAGCTGATTTTACTTTTAATACCCACCTTCTCTTTTATAACTTAATTGTTATATCATATTTAAACAAGCATTTGCGTTGTAAGACTTGATAATTTACAATCCAAATGCAAAGTTTGATTTTCTTGACTAATTTGGTTATTTGTATGTACATTTTGTGTGACAATTCGGTTACTTTACTTATATTTTATGTAAAGCTCCATTTTGAGGAGAAAAATACTTTTTAAAGTGCATTGCGTTTCAAGTAATTTTGATTTTTCAGTTAAGTTTAATAGTTACAAAATTTATACCTTGGAAAATTTATTGAAATTGTATTTAGTCAGACATATTAGTTAATATATGTTAAGTAATGCATACTGAGCAAATGCACACAAAACTTAACAAACGTAAAAGAAACCACTTGTTTATTGGTATACATCTTTAATTCATTTATGCACATCTGTACTTGTAATAAATTATTGGAAACAGTATTGATTACCTGTTTGTGTGTGAAACTAGAAACATTTGTTGCCAAAATTAATATGTATTGTAGGCACCTATTAATAAGTGTCTTTTGATTGTTTTTCCACCATAGCCAAACATATGATACTTTTAAAAGTAAGCAAATTTATTTTCAATTCAAATTTGGCTGAAGTGTTAATATATAATGTGGCTTCAAGAAAGAGATGGTTAATACTCTCCAAATTTGGTTTCAGAAGCTAAACATGAAAAGAGCTATCTATACTGTACATGTTATTTACTAAGAAAACATGCATTAGTTCAAATTTATACAAACATAATTGCATCATTGCTCAAGCAGAAGCTTTTCTATATATCACAAGTTTTATTTTCAACAAGACTATATAACCCATTTTAGAAATATATAAAACCAAATAAGAAGATTGCTGTAAATCATCTGTGTTGAAGTTTGCATGCAAAGAATGATCATGAAATTTCATAGACATTGAGTGTTGAAATAAAACAACCCTCTAAATGAAATAAAAAATAAACTCTTTGATCTGTGTTGCAATTTTTAAATAAGCAATAAGTGTGGCTTATTTGATTCACTAATGCATTATATTTTATTATATCAATATAGTATGTGTATTTATATACACACACCTATTTCCTTTTGTAGTTGAATTTTTACTAACTGAGCAATATTAAAATTTATTAATTTGTTAAAAGTTATATTTCTCATGTTTAAATTCTATAACGCAAGAAGAAATATGTTAAGAAATTACATGTTAAACTTTATTAAAGTAAGTTTTATATAATTTTCTTAATAATTGTTTGCACTATTTGTATAGCCTTATTTATAATTTTCTAAATAATTGTTTGCACTATTTGTACAGTAAATTCTTAAAAAGAATTTCAACTAAAATGTTTCTTAATAAAATTTAGTTTAGAATCTAATTGTAGACTATAAAAAAAACATGAGTTGTGAGCCAAGGCTCAGAATTTGATTTAAATTGAAGTATTTCATTTCTTTAAACAGCAAAAGTTCTTTCTTAATGATTGAAGGTTATACTTTATTTCAATCTAAAGGGATTGAATAATCACAATCTTTACTTCTGTCAGGCGCATTTGATCTGACAAACACAGGTAATAAACGTCATTAAAATTTGTTTGACTAGTTTTATGCCAAATACATGTTTTTATTAGAAACTTTTGTATTTTTCCTTTTTGACACACCTAATAATAATCATCACTTGGCAGTTGTATAATTAAGTGTTTATTATGTTTTTTGAAAATTTGTAGCCATCAAGCACATATGCCCAAACCCAGTGGTCAACATATTGTGCCCGACAGAAAGTTAAGCTGCAAAATAAATTTATATTTTTCTGAAAAATTATTCACTTGTGCAAAAAAAACTTGATTTCTGATACTTCACTATTTTATATTTACTTATAACTCGTAAAACAGCCATAATTATGACATTACCATCAAATTAAATTGAAATGTACTGAATCACAAAAAGTGCCTATATTGCTTTAGCTATGGGATTTTGTTAGCTAAGTTATGAAATGAAAGGTTTATATATATAATTCCCAGTATGAAGACATTCATAAAATTAACTTATTATTTCAATTTTGTTTTAGTCTTCTTAATAATTTTATTTTGTATGTTTTTTTTATTTAATCACATGAAAATTTATTTGAATGGGTAGTGAAATATATCAGGACAATTGATGCTGCAACTAAATCAACACAATTTTTTTTAATTTCGGACTTTACAATGAAAAATAAAAGTATTATTAGCTTAAAGGTGTCAAATTTCTGTAATTTAAGATCTATATTTCAGAAATACTGCTCCAAAAGAATTACAAAAATAAAAAATGATCCAGCAGTTTCTAATAATTTTCAATACCTTTGTGTAATGATATTACTGAATATTGATAAAAAAGAAATGTAGGTTATTCTTATTTGTTAAGAAATGTACATAACCTTAGTAATATTGAATTCAAATTTGCTATCAATTAGTTTTTATAAAATATAGAAGGCATCCGATAGCCTGTCATTTCTTTTAAATTGAAAAACTGGTTAATTAAGAATGTCTTCCTATTTGTGGCATTTTTGAAAAGTAAATTATTTTACATTGATAAAATATTTTTTGAAATTAATAAAATGTAGAAACTTTTCTGTATTGAGTGGGATTTTCGTTTACAAACCGAATGTTTAAATAGTTTTTAAAATATGTATATGTGGTAAATATTCATTGAAGTTTATAATTTTAGTGCATGATTAACAAATACATTTGTTTGAATTATATTTTAGAATTATAATATTAGTGTAATAATTTTATTCAAATTAAACAGATGTTTTAGATCAATAATACTTTAAAGTGTGTAATTGTACAATTATTTGATTGAATGAAACTTAAAACCTGTAATTACTTGCATATTACTGCATGGCTTAGACACTTATACACCTTTTTGTGAGCATGTTATACATTATTTGTTTTAGTACTAGATATCACAGGACGAACCGACAGATTGCATGCATAACTCAATATCATAAAATGATAGTCTACATAATCCTATTTATATGTAGTTAACAATGCAGTTTCTGATCCAAACCTCAACTGGGTTTTGTATTACTTTTCGGACATTTGATGCTGTAAAGTGATTTTTTAAAACAATATTTTACTAAGTTGTTGACTAACCTTTTTGACTTAAGTCATTAATTTATTATATAATTTAAGTAGTTTAAATCATTACAGATACTTGCATCTATAGTCAGACATATCTAGAAACTCATAATTAAAAATTTATTTGTCAATATGAAGGATTTTTTTGTGTATTGATTTTACATATTTCATTTAGGAATCCATTTTTGATGGTGCTATTATATATATTTTTTTTGTATTAAAAAAAAGTTATTGATTATTTTGCATTCCATATCACTCACAATACACAGTTATATTTAATTCATGTAATATTCATCATATGCTGAATAAAATCTACTTTTCCTATTTTGTAGGATTAATATTTTGAGATTTTACACCATTTTTATCAATTTATAGTACAGGTTAGATTTCAAAAGACTATCTCTGCAACCAAAAAACTTAAAACTATTCTACACGTTATTGTGGAGAGGACATTCTGAAGTTTAATTTGGTTTGCAACAGATGTTACTATGAGCTTTCTTCACAGTTTTGATTAAAACTTTTTCCTAACTTTTCGAAACTAAAGTAGGATACTTCCCCTATCGATAGGACGAATTCCATATTTGTGAAAAAACTCATATTGAATAGTTTTAACCTATTTTATTTTTAACAAATTCAATGACATCCGACACTTTCTGTTGTGTGGTTGTCATCTCAATGCAAACCAGAGTTTGTATACCTCATGAAAACCCTTGAAAATTGATTTTAAAAAAATCCAAGGCTCTGGAAAACTCCTGGATTTTTTTTTTTAATTTGAAGAACCTGGAAATGCAAGATAATTTTAAAACGGTCAGAAAAACTTTTTTTATTACATTAGGACAATATGAGCCAATTTTGGATGCTGTTACAGTCAATACTAAAATGTTTATAAAGCTATAGGTGGCAGCGCATAGTCGACAAATGTGACATAACTTGTTGACAATTTAAAATATAATGGTAACTTATGTAATAAAATTGCATAACAGAAACTTTTAAAATGGAATTTATTAAAAAGTTTGGCCATACATATTGTAGAATTTGAATAAAAGTCAATTTTCACTGGTTTTAGAGATAAGCAATCCTGTTTTCTTCAAAATTTCAATTCCTCCATGTAGAGTACAAACATAGCTATATCCAAGTCTAACTAAATTTGTTGCAAACTAGAAGAAAATTTAATATTAAATTTTTCATAAATTCCTTAGAAAAGCTTTAAAATTGAATAATATACAATATGGATAAAATAATAAGTTATGCACTAAATTCCTTTAATATTCTAAATATTGTTATGAACATTTTGTTGGTGAATGAAAAATAACACCAGACGAATCTAATAAACATAATTTCAATATATTTAGCCATATGTTAATAAAAATTTAAGAAATTTGCATTACAAATGACAAGAAGAAATGTCAAAAAAAATTCTTAAAATATAAGTTTCCAATAACTGGATTATGCTACTCATCTGCTAACCTTTTATGAATACTGTTCATTGCATTGTACACCAATAAAGATATAGTAATGCTAAACCATGCAATTTAAATCAACTCTTCAGATTTTGACATAAAACTATTTGCATATTGAAAGCCTGTTGAGGCTGTTTTTGTAATTTGCCCGATATAAGCATTAATGTAATTTGTGAAACATATACAAGGTGGCAACAACATTCTGGAAAAAAAGTTCCCTGATATTTCCATGATGGTGTCACAAAAATTTCCCTGATTTTACAATTACATTAAGATATGTTGCAATACATGCTTTGTATAGAAACAAAATATCCACGCTACAATAATACTATAAATATATTGCATTATAAATGAAAAATTATAAGCAATACTTATTGACAGTTAAAATAATAATTTATGGATACAACACAAATTATGCAATTGTGACAGGCATAATAGTAATTAAACATGTTCTCTGGAAGCAGATAATGCAAAAAAAGCAATTTTTTTCAAATTATTTCTTTTGTAGATAATTTTAAATGCTTCATATTTCCTATTCCAGTCTTCAATAAATCCCATATTCATTAGTCCCTCACATGTTGCTTGCAATCTAAAGTCCAACACACTTTGCTTTTGCTTCTCCCTCCAGCAGTGGTTCATGTTTTTACAAAAATAAAATTGAAAATATTTGAAAATGCGAATAACCACGTTTTTTTTTAAAGTTCTTATTCAGAATTAAAAGGAAATATTAACAATTAAATTACCCAGAATAGAGGGCATAATAGACGATAATTGCCGTTTTAATGATCCAAATTTGAAAAATTCCCTAATTTTTTGTGAAATTTTGAAAATGACTTTTCCCTGATATTTCCGGAATTAAAAATTTCCATGATAATTCCCTGATTTCCAGGTTATGTTGCCACCCTGATATAGAATGTCCTTTTAAAAACTTGCACAAAAATAGGAAAACGAAATTACTATACATAAAATTAAATCAGAAAATGTATTGTCACCAAGCACGTAGGTAAGGGGAGGGTTCAATACCCTCCCATTATACAATGCAATATAGTGGCCAAAGTTAAGAAAGTCTAGTAAAAATATGAAAAACAAAAAAACTGTATAAAGAATAAAAATATTTTTTTTTAATAGTGAAGAAAATTGAATTTCCAAAGTAATACTTGTTGAGCTGTATGCGAGAAAACCTGAATTTGTACACACAAAACTGCTAAAGCGAATTTGAAATGCTGTATGTATTACCATACACGATGGCCTCTATGTCGACAAAGACAGAATTATAAAAAAAAATACAGTGATTCAACAATGATTAAACTTTTATATTAGACAAGATAATAATTTTTTTTAAAAAGGAACCTCATTTCTTCAATGGAAATAATTTATAAAACTTGCTTTTCCCCAGAAAAGACTCCACTTGATTTTATATATTAAAAAAAATTATATTTCCCTTTAATTTCTTTTTTAAACCAAACTATAGATTCTATATGTGTTATAAAATGTATATTAGAACATTAGAAAATATTTTTTTTTACTTCTACCAAGGCGAGAGGAAATAAGACACCTGAAAAAATCAGTTGCTCAATCACTGAACCCTCCCCATAAAAAATCTATACCTATGTGCCTGGTTGCCACACTAAACTTTAAAAAAATACAGCTGCCAGATTTGTCTATTTTATGACCTCATATTTATATTTCTTCAGAGTATAATTCTCATAAATTGCTTCATTCATAGAATTCTCAAAAGAATTATCTTTAAATAAAAAATCATAACAAGTACTGTCAGCATAATTTTCATTGTCAGAATCGCTCATAGCCTTTAATCATTCAATCTGCCTCAAGTTAAATTTTTTGCTGAAACACTGTTTTTAAAGTATACTTAAGTAAAAGGTAAGACAATGTCCTTCTTCTCATTGCTAGTATCTGTTAGTTACAATTGCCGATTTTGGAAAAAACACATTACAAAACTTGTTTGCCTATTTTTAACAAGCGAATTCTAAAGCCATCTTTCCTGTTTTCGATAATGGCCCTGTTGTTGACAAGTAATGAGAGCGTTTCACCAATACATCAATGTTGACACCTCACAGCCCAGGTGGAAGAAGAGATAGTACAACAACTGCTATACATTCGAAAAGGTCCAGTGCCTTGCAGCAACAAGTTTACTACTGTTATTTTATAGACTCTTAAATAAGAGTAAATTAACTTTTTTTAAGAATAAATTAAAGGAGGGGGTCTATTGTGCCCCATATTCTTCTGTGTACTATATTATATTTACCAAAGTAGGCATAACGTTTTATGACTGATGTCTACCATATTAATAATTCTGAAGTATTTGTTAAGACCATGGGCCAGTGAGTAGTAAAATCATCATACTATTATTTATTGAGAAAAAAAAATATGCATGCTAATTTGTGATGACTAATTAATTATATACATAATCAGGGGTTTGTCCAGAAGAATTTTAGTTATGTTATTTTTAGTTTAGTTATTTTTCGTTATGGATCAAAATTGCATTTGCGAAAAAACGACCTTTCACAAAATTCCATTTCTGAAAAACGGACCCTTCACAAAATCGTAACCTTCTTGTCCTTCCACGAAACCGAAGAAACAATCAATGTGTGATGTCATGCACTAAGTAAAGCCAATGTGAAAATCTTCCTTGAATTTGTGTTTTCTTGTTTTTTTTTAGCAATTAAAAAAGGTCCTGCTATTTAAAATCCGCAAATTTTGGTCCTCTTTTGTAACTTGAACGCAACAACACTTTTGCTTGTTTTAATTTCTTTATAGAGCACTACTTAATAGAAATTTTAACTCCACCGCCTGATTATTTGTATTAGTTTATTTGCATCTTTTATGCTTTTATCAGTGCTTTAATATATTTTATTTAGGAGCGTTTAATAATTCTTTATTTTTTTAAATATGTTTTATTTTTTTAATGAAATTCTCCTATTCATTTTTAAGATATGTGGCATTTGAAAAAAGTTTTTAAAGCTTATTTTTATTCTTACACGGGATTTTCACAAAAACATTTAAATACTATTTGAAATTTTTCTTGAAATTAAAAAAAAATTCACAGAAATAGGACCCTGTTAAAAAACCTGGACAGACCACTGGTAATTAATTACCAACATTTCTCTAATAATTATATCACAATTTGTCAATAGAAGTATTACCTTTGATGCCAAATTATCCTTGGAACTTCCTATAATAGTAATTATTTTCCCTTTATAGCAAAAATTAACTGAGGCATCTAATGAACCATCTTGCATGAAAGCTGTTGCATATGGTATGTTCATACTCTTTTGAAGAGCTCCTTTACTATATCTAATAGATTGTTAAGTAATTACCTTCAAAACCACACAAATTCTTTTAAAAAATAGAAATGTTTAACGTTATTAATAGTAGTGTTAATTAAATTAATACAATAATTAGTTTGTCATTAAGTAAGAAAATCAAACAATTACACAAATTATATATAGCACAACTTTTATAAAGTATAATTTATTATTAAAGCCTTATTAATAATAAAGTATATATATTAAAATATTTTTATATTTTTAATAAAAATATACTGTTATTGTAATAAATAATAACATGTTTACTGGAAATTTATAATATGGAGTCCTTAAATTATTACATTAGAGACAAAAATAGGACAAAATTGTATTAAAATGCATACATCTTTATTAGAAAAATGTTTTACTATTTATATATATGTTTATAAATTTACATTACAAATTATTTGTGTACTTGATAAAAACTGTTATTATAAATTTATGTTTCTTACTTTACTTAACATATATCTTAATATTTGTTGCTTCATGAAAATATATAGAAATTCATGAAAATATATAGAAATTTTATAACATTTTAACACATTTTGTTTCGATACATACAGTTTTAACATAACTATAGACAAGTTTTTTTAAGTTCAAATTGCATAAATATTAAAATTGGGATTTTTTATTTAAAAGAGAAGAAGTATGTTTATTTTAAAAACTCAATACATATTAAATCAGAAGTTCTATTTTTAGGTATTTCTCTATTGTTGACTGAAAGCTCATATACAAAATAAAAGTGACTAAATAGACAAGCTTTTCAAAAAGCTTAATATCATTAATAAAGTATTTAATCTAGAGAACAACGCATAGCAAAAATATTTCTTTAATGTAGCAATGCTATTAAAAATTTATATTTTTGTACATGGTATAACTTCAATGAAGCAAGTACAAAATCTTCATGGATACTTTTGCTCAAGTTTTAAAGAAAAGTTTTTAACCTTATAGTAACTGAATTTCATTAACTGAAAAAATTGAAGAATTGAATAACTGCAATTATCTCAGGGACTTAATAAGTATATTTCTTAATAAAATTAATTCTATTAATTTTATTTACCTAATTATATCAACTAGCTTTGTGTTCAAGTGTTGTTGGGAACCTATTGGGGTGTATACCCTTTGATATTACTTAATAAGAGTTATATATTCCAGCACAAGTGTACCATTTAAAGTCTGTAAAGGTGGAGTTTATGCCACCAAATGCAACTTCTAAATTGCAACCCTTAGACGAAAGAATTACTCAAAATTTCAAGATAAAATATCGACATGAAGTGGTAAAGAAATGCAATGTCGAAATCAATGAAGGAACCAAACATGTTGTAAACATACTGCAGGCAATGCAAATGGCCGATAAAACCTAGAATTGTGTTCAGGCGGAAACAATTGAGAATTGTTTTTAAAAGACAGGCTTCCTGAGGAAAGATGAAGCCAAGGAAAATCTCCATGCTTTTGAATCAATTAATGAAGAATGGCGCCTTTTTTCTAATGTATTGCAGGTGGATCCAGGGAAAACATTTCAAGATTTCATCGAAATTGACCAGAATGTGGGAATTTGCTGATATTTAACAGATGAAGACATTGTAGGACATGAGAGATCGCTTTCAGAAGAATATGATGAAGAATGCGAACCTCCTCCAAAGATAACTTTGAAAGAGGCTGTATTTTCCAGTAAAACTATACAATACATTTATGGAATCGAGGCAGAAACTGAAAACAAAGAAATTTCAAGCAATGGCGCATTTGGAAAATATGATTTCGAAAACAAAAGAAATACTCACCAAACTGTTTTGGATAAATATTTTAAATGAAGTAGGGTAAATTAATTTATATACATATATACTTGTATTTATTTTTACCAAAACAGCTTTTTATAGGATTTTTGATATCTCAAATTTTTGATATTTCGAATTTTTATACACTATTAAATTTACAAAAATTGCCAGTTCCAGTTAAGTTAAAATTTGAGACTTGAATTTGTATTACAGCCTGTAATAAATTCTACTAATTTATAGTTAACATAAATTCCAATTTTCTACTTTTGAATTTATTACATATAACCGTGAGAAAATTATGTTTAAAAAAAATATAGCCCAATATTTTATTTCATTTTTCTTTTAAATGCATTAATAAACATGCCTACTTAATGACATACATGTAAACAATTTTAAATATCTAAACTAAATGCAAGTGTGTGGAGTGTATTATATTCCACAATGAACTGTCAGGAGTTTTAATTTAAACCTACTACAAACTACTCTGTGAGAAAAAGAATAAGAAGTAAGAACATTTAGGGCACAAATAAAATATATAAATAGTATATGTTCACTTTATCATAATTAAATATTTCAAAAGGATACTCTTCATTTGAACGAATGTCTATAACTAGCATCTTTATACTTTGAGACCTAGTTTTATTTTTTAAATCAGGTGACAGATCTAATAATTCCAAAAGATCTTCAGCAGAAATTCTGGGACAGACTTCAGATTTTAACTCAACAATTGATATTGGTACCATTACCTAAATAAACAAAATGCACCTGTTTTTAGAAAGAAAATGTGAAATATTCATATTTCTGAGTCAACACTAAAGGTGAAAACCTAATTTTATATATAAACTTTTCAAAACAAAATAAATTATTGGAAAGAGAAACAAATTGTGAAAACATGTATAATTCTAATTCAATTAGATTTATGATCTTAGACTTAATCAATTTGAACAGTACTAATTTTTTTATATGAAATTTATAATCAAATATAACAAAAGTATTATAAATTTCTATTTCACTATTGTAAATTGTGAATGCTTTTCAAGGCGCATTAAATAATATTTTTACCAAAAAAAAAATATAACATTTCTAAAAAAAATATGTTTCTAGAAGTTTTGTTCTTCAACATATTTTACTTATCTTTTAAGCATATACTACATTTAAGTACATAAGAAAACTTTCAGTAAAATTTTCAAAATTAATTAAAGAATTTCAAGGTGTGGATAACTAAAATGCACCATGCCCAATATACTAATTAACTTTTATGTTACTAAACTGAACTTTAAAGAATGCTATAAAGGCTAATTAATATTAATAATCTACACACAATTTAAGAAATGTTCACTTACACTTTCTTAATCATTTTGTGAAGTAACTTTGAAATAAAACATTTAATTAAGTTTATTATTAATACAATAATGGAAATATGAAACTTACCAAATTTAAATCAACATACTTTTCCCCAGTACATCTTCTACTACTTTCAAATGGGTGTTTAAGTTTTTGGCTTACATTTTCATGTTTTCTGTAGGTAATACTTTTTGGGGTACAACAAAATATTTTGATTGAATCTTGTACACACCGTTGGATATCAATTTCTGAAAATATAAACTTAAATTATGGGATACAAACAAATACTTAGTAAAGTATAGGATAGTGTTTAAGGGTGGGAGGAGGATTCATTCAAGACTAGCAACAATGTTAACAATATTTCTATTTTAATACTATTTAAAATTTAAACTTATGTTCTATCTTTTTTAAATAAATTAAATTTGTACTGTTTTTTCTCTTTTTAAGGAGTATTGAGTAAGGGTATTGTCTAGCAGTGCACACAATCAATTTTAATTGTAATTATATTTATAAATATATATTTTGTAACCTTAGGGATAAACTTCTTTTCAAGAAGCTTAATCAAATTCCCATTTTTTTAATAAACTCTTAAGGAGAGCTTCATTTGAAACTGAATGTAGCTTTAACTTCTAGTTGAACCTAATTTTGGTACGAAAAACTTTCCTCAAGTCAGGTCTTGGTAGATTCCCGATTTTCTGGACAAGAGAAAATGAAGAAATTTCTTTGACTGCAACTACTAAATAATCAGATAAATTCTAAGATTGGTTGAAAAAGTATTCTAGACTCTTATTGTGATCCTTTCAATTCCTTTTCTTAGAAGTATTTAAATTGAAGAGTGCTGATTTTTCTGGCAATCCTTACATACCTCCATACGGGCAAACCTTGCATACCTACATAGGGAAAATACATGTACAACTATATAGGGACAATCTTAAAGTTGGTAGTGTGTGGTCTATTTCATAAATTCAATAGAAAGAGATAACTATTTTTAGGGTAGTTTGATTTGAAAATTTATACTATTGTTTTTCACTATGTTTTATAGAACAGATTTTGCAGTTTAGGAATTAGCACAGCTATTTTACATTTAGTAATAAAGTAAACATATTCAACATATTCTTATTGGAAAGAGGTGGATCCAGTATACAAAACATAAGTTTATACACAGGGGTGGAGATCTTTGCTGCATGTTTATATGCCATTATGCAGGAAAAAAGTTAAAGTAAGCAGGTAAGAACAGTTGCTTTCAATATGGAGTTCAGCCCACTATCCTTGGAAAACTCAAGGAATCCTTGCACATAAGCAAGGCCCAAAAGTTGACAAGCATTAACAAGTAAGGCCAGGATCCCCTTAGTGTTATAAAAGAATAATTACTGGAAATATGTTAGAGGTCAAACTAATATTGTACTATATTCTTTAAAGCTTTTGAGTTTAAATAATAAAAACTTTTTAAAGGCACCTAGTTATTTCAGTTTTATAGTAAAAATAATACATTTTATAAACTGTTAGATACAAAAATGTAATTGTATTTAAATAAAGGGAATACAAAATTAAACCACATACAAACTTACCAGGCATATCTGAAAACATCAGAATACACTCATTAAAACCATATGATAATAAATTATTTCTTAGTTGCTTCAAAATGGCTACTGCTATACATAGTGGGAAGGAAGAATGGCCCAGCAATAATGTGTCCCAAAGATGAAATATTTTATGCAAAGGAAAAACGTCTGAAAGAAACAAGTAAAAAATTTAGTAAAATTTTTTAATTAAAATTTCTAGTTATTATCAAAAACAGTTACTTATAGTTTCCCTAATTTTGAAATTGAAAAATAGTATTTAATTTAAATTTAATGTCTACTGCATGCTATACCTTATATTTTTTTGTAAATGAAATGTTTCTTTGATATCAGCACTAATATGAGACAATAAACTTAAAGAAAAAAATATAGGTCTTGTATTCCAGTAATACAATCAGGTTGACTGAAATTCCTTAAAATGCACTGGAATAGCAATATGTAACTAAATGTTTTAAGAATGTGTAAACTAACAAAGTTTCCAGAAACTGTAGTTATTATAGTCTTATTCACCTGAAATAAATATAAAAATTGTTGGAAATTTTAAATTTTAATACAAAAAAAAATTTTAATGAAAAGGAATAGGCAGTTGACTGAAATATAAAAAAAATACAAATATAAAACAAAAAGTATATGCTACAGGAACAAATTTTATAAAATATTAAACTTTGTATATTTTTCCAAATATAGTCCAATAGAAATAACATAACGGAATAGAATTTGCATACAAAATTAAATTTAAATATTTTCTGTTGCATGTTTTAATGAAAAACAGGTCATTATCTATTTCTAAGTTGATATTTCCAAATCATAGCAAACATATATAGGAATAAAAATATTTAGGGACAATTTCTGCTACTAAAAACTTAAATTTATCTCTTAAGTATCCCAATAATGAAATAATTAATCAAATTTTGTTGTATCAGTAATTCTGATACAACGAAATGTGATGATTTTTTCCGGACAAGTAAAGTAGATTTTTTATTTTAACCCCGAAAACATCATCTTTATAAAAGCTATAAATATCACATTGTAGTTTTGGCAGACATTATCAGAGAGTTGTGGTTATTACTTTGGTTATATCCTTGTCACTATTCAATTTAAAAAAATAATATTATTAATTAGTAAATACTAATTAATGTGACTAAAAATTGCATTGTCATGGAGTTTATACAAATAAATAAAGTTTCAAGTTGCCATGACATCTGAAAGGGATTAAAATTGAATCACAAGATTTAATGATGCAACATCACACAGAGTTAAAAATAAAAATGTAAAAACATGGCACCTACAAAAGTTAAAAAACTTTTAACAATTAATATGGGCTAGCTAGATTAAGAATTTTTTTAAATAACTTACGTGTATACATTGTCAGGAACCAAGGAATGGCATAAAGCTAAGGGAAATATAAATTTAAAAAATGTAAAACAAATGTGCTTTAAATGATACTACTATTATTTTTCTTTGTTTCAAATAGAAGGGATGTTGATACTTTGAGCATAATTCCTTTACTTTAATAATTTTAAAATAGTTTTTAAAAATTGCAATAAACTAATACTTACTTCTGGAATAAAACCAATACTATCCAAATGATTAGTCAAATCGGGATCATGAAAAGCAATCAGATGGGAAAATTTGGCCAGGTATTCTATTTAAAATAATATAATATTAAATATATTTTTAGCATATATATTAAGGAATACATAAGTGTAATTAATCAAACCTATATACAATATTCTAGGTAATTAAAACTGATATTATTTTATCAATTTTGGTAGATTTAAACCCATGCACGCAAGTCTATAGTGCTTAAAAAATAATAATTTATTTTTATTCTATTCGACAATATCTGTACAAGTTTATTCTACAATATCTATCTGTAACATAGCTTAAGCTTCTGTCAGTTAAAATTATTAAGTACCCTAAGCTATTAATGGATAAATACAGCCTTTAGAGAGTTAAATCTATTAATTCCAACACCTACTTTTTAAGAAAATTATACTTTTTTCAGAAATTTATCTTTGCAAGACTATTTTCAAAAATACAAAAACGTTATTTAAATTTACAACTTTAGAAGGGAATCTTCACAGAAACAAAACAATACAAGTTTTTGCAACAAAATTTCTAAAAATTTAAATAATGTTCAATTTTTCACAAGATTGATATAAAACTTTTGGTAATTAGCAGCTTGAAATTTTAATGATCTTAAAATGAAAATGATGAACAGATTTAAGACAAATTTTAAAAGCCACAACTTTTTTCCCATATGATTTGAATTAGATGTCTTTTAAAAAAATCCCCCCCCCCTCAAATGTAATAATCAATTAAATACATCAAATCAAAAAATCAATAAAATGCATTTGAACCGGTGAGATTAAAAAGGAAAAGATTCCACTTTTTGGTCAAAATAAACCAAAATAGTCAATTAGTACCCCTTACATAGCTGCATTGAATGATGTAAAGAAAAGAAAGATTCGACTGTTGTTTATGCTACTGTAGGATGTAAAAGTTGAAGTGAGTTGTAAAAGGAAAACATTTCAGGAATCTTTCCCTTCTTCAACTCAGCTGGGAAAATAGTCAGGTTGATATTGAAGCGTTGAGGTCATATTTGTATTTTCAACAGTGAGAGGTTAATTTGTCATGAAAGAGTCTAAAAAAAGCCCAGATGGAGTTTGTTCAATGCTAAATCCCTGAATTTCTTTCTCCTAAAGTTAAAGAGTTGCACGTCTTTAGCGATGCTTTTCCTGGCCAAAATCGAAATCATACACAAATACAAAAAAAAATTGAGCCTAACTATAACAAGACGATTTAATGTTGGTAAATTTCTACTTTCCAGTCCGGGGTCACAGCTGTCTTACGTACGACTGTGACTTTGGTATAATTAAAAGAGTTCAACTCAATGATTAGCCCAAATTTATTTCTTTGTCCAATATGATGAAATGATTGAAGGAGCAAAAAAGATTGATCCTTTATTTAAAGTCCACTCATTGAGAAACAAAAAAATCAAAGATTTCAAAAATTGGTGGCCTACTCTGTTTAAGAAGACTGCAAAGAGCTCGACACCTGAGGCAATTGAAAACATTCAAATAAGTAAGTACAAACGTCTACTTTATTAAGCAAGAAGAGAAAGGATACATCACTACAAGAGAGTTCATTGATGGCATTGCAATAAAAACTTTTTAAAGGAGTAAATATTATCCTTCCCTCTCAAAAAGCTTGCAACGGCAGAGTACTTATCAAGAAAAAGAAGCTTGAAGATGTTTAAAAATTATTCATTATGTTCCCGAAGAGTTCAAAGAATTTTACAACAACATTTTAACCTGGCCAACTTCAAATACCACCCAGGAGGATGAGAGTGAATAAAAAACAAGAGCAGTTAACATGATTTTTGGAGAAATTATGAAGATATTAGTTTAAGTAATAAAAAAATTATATTTAAAGGCAATTCTTTACTGTAAATGGAATTTTTATAGCCTAAACTTTATTGAGTTTAAAAAGGAGAAGATTTCTTTACCTTTGAATGCACTCAGATATCAAAATATTAATATTGTTGACATTCTAAAGGCTCAAATTCTTCTTTATAAATGAATAATTGTAAGTTTTTATATTTTGACTGATAGATCTGATGGAAAATAGTTTTCTTTTTTCGTTTTCCTGAAAGTTACTCTGAGTGGAATCTTTTTCTTTTTAATCTCACCCATTCATTTAATTTTGTTAAAACAATTATACTAAGAAAATGACATTAAATGTCAATTTAAGAATTTCAGTTAATATGGTGTACACCATAGTAAATCAATGTCCCCTGTGGGTGATAAAATCATTTGCAATTTTAATACCTCTCTAAGTGTTTATATTTAATATATATACTATCAAATTTACAACTATAATTTACACTTTTTTCGAAAGAGGATAATTAATTATAATTAAAAAAATTAATTTAGTGTGCTCACTAAAAACCAAACATTTTACTTAATATCAAAATAGTCACCCATTATATTTTTAAAAAGAAAACGTTAAAATTACAACTTTTGTAAATTTGTATGCCATTATCTATATAAAATGACATGTACTTTTCTAAATTATACACATCTAAAATGAATTTTCTGACACATTAACAAAATATTTTGTAAGTTAAACTATTTTATAGAATTTTTACAAGATTATCAGTTCATAAATTAAGTTAATATACTACTATTAAAAAAAATACCTTGTATGACTGCTGAATTATCTTTCAAGAAAAAGTTATGTAGATACTTTGGTATAAATGATGAGAGACAAGAATATGCCAAAGCTGAAATCAGAAAAACAATTATGATAGTTCTATAACATACAAAGCTAACTTTCAATTAGATGAAATTTTGCAAAGACATTTATGCTCTAGAACACATCTAACATCTATAATATAATGTGCAAAATTAATGGATGGGTATGTATTCATGGGTAGATGTTTGGAAACAAACACAACTCGCCTGTGATTGGTCAAATATTTTGCTTCCCCAATAACTTACGGTTTGGCGTTTCCGATGGTTATTTACAGTATTGTTTTGGTTTGAAGAATAAGATTACTAGTTTGTATTTTACAAAATTAGAGCTTTATTTCGAATGTGATATGAAGAAAAACTTCGAGTATGTGGCAGAATCGAAATATAAGATGGTCTGGACATGAATTTGCAAAAAAGTGTGTTTCCAGATGACACAAGCAAGAAGCCAGACCTCATTTCGGCGACATTTATATGTACCTCGAAGAGCCTGTTTGCTGGTACATCAAGGAGCAATTAAAAAGTTACAAGTTGTTAGAAGGATATAATTGTTTTTCTAACGGCAAAATCCCAAAAAATTTATACATATTGCGTTTCCAATAGAAATGCTTGCGTCATTACAACAAATGTCAGAGCTGTACAAACCTTGAGCAAGATATACAATCCGTGGATTATTTTAGATTTAAATGGAACAACTCTAAGTTCATACTGCACTGGCAGATTAATAAACTATATATATATATATATATAGTGCTCGTTTTCTTGAAATAGAGGTACCGGAACTGTAACCTTCCGTGGGGTGTGGGAGTGCAATACATCAGCCATCAAACCCGAGTCTAGAGTCGTAATTTTTTTTTCTAACGAGAGGTACCGGAACGCCGTTCCGGTGATTCCGGCTCAAATCAAGCCCTGTATATATATATCCTATTCTTTATATATGCATATACTTCCCATTCTTTTGGGACACCTTTTAAACATTTCTTCTGTTTACAACTTATTCAAGTCGCCCTAGTAGTTTAACGGATAAGGCTCTGGACTGCGATACCTAAAGACATGGGCTCGATGCTCGATAAGTCTTGGTTGTAATTGTCGATATCTATTGAAAACGTTTTATGAAGGCAGCCTATGTAGGCTAGTATCTGCTCTTTTTATTCAATGTACTCATTTTTGAGTACATGTCTTTTTCAAAATTGAAACTTATGTATTCGGAGCCATGATAAGCATCGAATATACTCAAAAATGAGTACATTTTACTTTTTTTGGGAACCTATTTTTAACAGAGTAGAAACTAAACTATAGCCAATATCTCATTGTGTAGGAATGTGATATGGCATTCGTTCTAGCACGCACGGAACATTGTGGAACAAACAACAACTTCCTCTCTTCTTTGCAAAATATAATTTATTCATTATGCATATCGCAATGCTATAAATTCTTATAAAAGAAAACGATAATACAAGATTGTTTAGTGCTGTATAATGACAACAAACACTCAAACCGGACAGGGCAGAGAAACCGAACTTCCGATTAGCAGCACCATCTACTCAAAACACTTCTCAGTTCAACCCATGAATACCTATTATGCACATTTAAAATGAATGAATCTTTTTTCATACAGTCAAACCCCGTTATAACGAACCCTCAAAGGACTGGTTCAGAAGTTCGCTATAGCCGAGGGTTCACTATATCCGAATTTTCAAATATTGACGATATAAAAACTTCCTAAAGTCCTTAAACACGTTTTGAGCGAAACAATTACACTGAACACTGAATTGCAATTAGTAATGGGCAATAATAAAGTAAAAGAAATATTTATTCTTAAAAAAAAATTAAATTAATTTACTACTACTTAAATTTATTTATCTAAAGTATGAAAAGAAGTTTTGATTTTTTGTTGAAAGCATCAAAAGAGTCCATTACATTCTTATCCACAGTTTCTGTTGCAAAGAAATTATGCAAAATGTTTACAGCTGCCTTACCCTTATTATCAGAAATTGAAGGACCTGAACTAACATCCCCTTCATATGCAATATCTGTAGATAAACAATAATCACCGTTTTCTATTCTCTTAATAATTTTCGCTTTATCCTCAATGGAAAAGGCATTAGCAAACCGGAGCCTACGCGAAGTCCACAAGTTAAACGATAATCTTCAGCAATAGAATGAAAGGAATAGGCAAAGAATGTATGCTAAACCAGTTGAACGGGGGAAGGGGAGGAGCTGATCAGGGGAGTCTATTGTCACCTATGAGGAACCTGGCTTCTGTCAAAGGAACAAAGGGTAAGGAATGTGGTCGGGGCGAGTAAAATTTTTGGGAAAAACCTTAAACTAAACTGGAAAAGTGTTAATTTTAGTTCGCTACATCCGAATTCCTTACTTTTGAAGATCGTTATAAGCATTTGAAAATACATTAGTGACATAGGAGTTCGGTTGGGACCAATTTAAAAGTTCGTTACAACCGAGGGATCGTTATATCCCGGGTTCGTTATACCGAGGTTTGACTGTATATAACAAATCTAGTCTGCATGGTGATTCTCGGTGAAGTTTTATATGGGTAGAACCAGGAAGTTGCTTTAACCAACTAATATGCTTTAAAAACAAATTTTTTAGGTGGAGGTTTTTTAGTATTAGGCAATATTACTGTAAATGGCTGCACACACCTCTATGTGTTTGACAGAGGTTTAGTCACAAGCACAAGATGTATAGTTGAAAAGTTCTCAAACCCCATTTTTAGTCTTTACTTTTCCTATAGGAACAAATTTCCAACTATAAATCATTACACATTAAAAAAGAGTTCTTTTAGTGGATGTATATCTTGAATTTGAAGAATATTGTGTTGGATTGACCAGGCTATTTAAAATATCAGAATTTGATCAGACATGGCTGGAACCAATTGGAATGTAGGATAATAAAACGCCAGTCTCCTCACATGCATTTTGTATAATACTACATTAATAAAGTTTCTAACCAGTTTTATTACATTTTGTGTTGTATTGTTTCATATATAACAGATGTTGTAAGTTCGCCTTTAATTTTACACACCAGTGTACAAGATTAATATATATAGGGGAAAAATTAAATTAAATTTATGATACAAAGACTCTAAAACTATCTAAAGTAATTAAATCAGTTATGAGATTATTATCTAGAAAAATTATCAACATTTTAGGCCACGATTGCCCCTTATATATGTAACTGGTATAGTTTTGTATAGATATATAAAATAGAAAAAAATGGTAGAAATATATGCACAGTATAAATACATTGTTAATATAACCAAACAATTTTATATATTGAAGTTGTTATAAAAAGCATTTTTGTTGATGACATCTATAGGCACACTAGAAAAATGAATAACCAAGTTCTTATATATAATCCGATTCAAGGAATAGAATAAAACTATCTGCATGAACAATTTCAGTATATCTTATACAAAGTTAACCTTACAAACCAACCTTTGAGCTATCATAGACATACTTTATAAAAAATATCCTATCTCTGTGAATTTCAGTACCACAGATAAAGAACCACTACTGTTAACTAAAACATGCAGTGTTTAATTATTTTGTATGTATGTATTATAAATCCTATTATACTGTCTAGTCTTTTGTCAAATTCTAAAAAAAAAAAAAAAAAAAAAAAAAAAAAAAAAAAAACATCTATCCTTTTGGTCCAGAAACGTTTGAATATAATTTATCATCACATGAAGCAAGAAACTGTAAAAAAAAGTTGAATTGAATCAAATATACATCGCAAGTTATGGATATGTATATAATAGGGACCCAATTTTTCTTTTTTAAAAGTATGTTTTTATATGTTGACTTTAGCTTACCTTCATCATTGAAATTTAAAGATAGAAATGGAGCACAAAGGGAATCCAGACCTTGCCAGTAAACATATTGGGGGTGGCTAATTACCCATGCTTTCAAAATTCTTTTAAATTTTTGATGTCCAACTGGAGATGACAACAGTTCATCATATTGATGACAGCGAGGAATGTCAACTTCAATCTATAAAAGTATTTTACAGGCAATTTTTAAACCTTAAATTACTAATTGGAAAATAAATACATACCAGATATAATTATGATTATTTATATTACAAACAGAAAAAAATACTAATTGTCCAATTTTTAAAAGCAAAAGTTTCCTCATATAAAAGGAAAATTTGTAATAATGCATAATAATTTATTAGCTACTACAAATACGGTTTGCTGCTATAAATTCATTAGTGGGAAAAATTATAAACAATTCATTATTTTGTTTTTATATGAAATTTTGAAAATCAAATTACTTTTTTAATTGTTTTAATTAAAGAAGCTGTCTTTTATTCATTAACAACTTTTTTAATTTCATAAACAATTCTTTTATATTTTTTGTGCACGCTGTCTTAATGACTAAGTATGAGAGCAGATAAATATCAGTCAAATGCGACATTAATTAAAAAATCTCATTATATCCGCTTGATATCCATTTTTACCAAATTCGTTTGATATACATTTTATCCAAAATATAAGAGTAAAAGGCTTTTTTATTATGAATATAAGAGCCTTTATTCACAACTTGACTTCAATGCAGAAATCCTTATAAATACTTGCATATAAAATGAAATGCTTTTATCAGTATCAAGATTAAATAAAACAATGATAATCCGATATATTTTGAATAACTGAACATATTCCTTAAATGTTATACATATTTATCTATTTTGTTTTAAAGATGAAAATATATGCTTTTAGCAACAATTTTGACAGTTAAAATTAATTAGCATAGTGAAAATTACAAATATTTTAATATTTAAATGCTAAGTGTCACTGTGATCCTTTAATAATAAAAAACAATAAAAAATATAGTATGAAACCATATACATAAATGTAATCTTACTTACTTTAATTGTTAAATAGATGATTAAATTGTAATTTTTACAAAGCAAGATATTCAAAATTTTATAAGGTTTGTCAAGTTTCTATGCCCCAAAAAGTTAAATAAAATATGACATATAGAATAACAAGAATTTTGAATGCCAATGAATATTCAAGCCTGCATAAGATTTCAATATGACATATTGCATGAGTTGCCAAATGGTCATGTTAAATAAAATGTTATAGATTTAATAAATGTTGATAAACAAATGATAAAATTGTTTTTAAAAGTTACTCAACAAGCTTAACATTTTTAAAAAGATGAATTAAGAATATAAAAATGTTCGAAACATTTAAATGCCAAATGGATAAGAAACTTATTTAAGTTCATTAAAATTCCAGTTTTGTCTGCATTGAAAATGTCTTTTGCATAAATAGCTATAAATTAAAGTAATTAGAGTCTTTGTTTTTCACTCATCAATCATTTCTTAGTCGTTATGTTGACTCCGTCTGAACATCAACCGCAAACAATAAAAGTTTAAAATTATACAGGGAGAATTATGGCTACCTAGTAATTATGTAATTACTAAAAAGTGAGAAATGTAGTCGTATGCGCCTATGAGTCTGCAACAGGCATGGGGAACGGCTCAGCCTGCTTATGCGGAGATTCAAGAAATAAGAAGTTTCTGCAAGTGAAAAAACGTTCGATCCGGGAAATCATAAATACGAAAAATGTATTATCCGCAAAAAACACATTATTGATATAGAAGACTTAAGAAAAAAAAGTATAAAATGCCAAAAATGAAAACTCATAGTTTTACTATGTTAAAATAAATACTATTAACAAGTACCGACACATTCAAATTCATATTTTTATTATTTTTAAAAGAATTTAGTTTATAAACTTTTAGTTTATGAAGTTTAGTTGCAGCATGAACTCACGTTAAGTAAAAGTTCAATTTATTAAAAAATACAGTAATGATGTAGATGATGCAAAATGCTGTTAAATTATTTTTATATAAATTTCAAGATATATTTGTAAATTACTAATTGACACTGCATTGTGCCTTGTAAAAGAAAATCATGTGTGTATATTAAGTAATATTTTGTTCCTGCTTGAAAACTATGCATCATATTATAACAAACCTTTAGTGCCAAAAATATTTGATGAACGAGAAATTTATAACTTATATGATTTTTTTTTAATCATAAACAATATGAGATTTTTTTCTTCGTAATCAATGACACACAGAAAATTGTTTAACTTTACCTGCCTGTCTGTAGGAGTAGGAGTTTCTTTATCAATGCTATCATATTCTTCTTGTACATTCCCCTACATGAAAATTTATAAATTTAGTATGTACAATTTGTAACAATATACATAGCTAAAAATACAGTTACATCATAAATTTTCAATTGCAAAATAGTTTATAAACGTAACAAGGTTGAATGCAAATGTTCCAGTAGTCTTTTTATTTTAGATCCACAATTCACTGCTTGCAGTGGCAGGAATTATGGCTCTAAAACTTTTTTTTTATAACTCATATTTCAAATACCAAAGATAAAGCTGTTGCACAAAAAACAAAAAGTTGGAAAGTGATTCTCCTGTTTCAGGAACTGTTTTCAAAATTTGACTACTTACAAGCATTTAACTAGTCTGGAAGCCAAAAATAAAGAGATTTTTTTTTCTTATAATAAGAACCATTGGAATCCATAAAATGATTTTCAATCCCCTTTTTGTGTTCATAAGCAACCACTGACTGTATATATCCACAAATAACCAGAATTGTCAGGGCATAAGTCTTTAAACATTGCTTAACTTGCATATTTCTGGAGAGTAAATTCTGATTGGGCACATCATGTGATATTTGCATATTCCATTCTTGTACCAGTGATTTTTGTATAATGAAATTCAAGCATGCAGTATTACAGCTTAAGCGACGATATGACAAATTATTAATCATGTGGAACTATATGAAAAATACATGTTTTAACAATGCCTTTATGTAATTTCCATTGGTTGATTTCTGAGAAGAAACTATGATACAGCTTTAAAATATGGCATTAAATTAATGAATATGAAATTTAGTTGTTAGAATTTTAACATTAAACCTTTGGGGTCCTCCCTTCAAGAAACAGTTCAAGTTTTAAGATGTGGCCCTTATAAAAAAAAATAAGGTTTTCTCAAATAGTGGCCAACTGATAGCTTCCAATTTAACACTACCGTTATCACTAAAGTGGCCTCCTGCAAAAAAGGCTCCACTTGCAACAACAAGTTAGTTGGAAGCATTGATCTATGAACAAATGGGTTTCAAATTCCAATGAGAGATTTATTGTACAACATGACACTACTCTAGAAATTATTCTGATTAAAAAATTTAATTACTGATAAAAGGCAATTTTGTGAGTGAAACAGTGTACACTTTACTCACAACTTTTAACTAGTAGTCATAGGAAAGAAACAACTTTTGATAAACATTGGCTAACTAAACTAATTAGTAAAAACAATTTACTTTTGATAATATTTATATGGTGGGCATAGAGAAATTACTTCTATCATGATACTAAGTTGCAATATCAATTTTATCTCATACTATATACAATACAAATTTTAAGTAAAAAGATGTAAGTACAAGAATTTTATGTATGAGTAGCCCAAATTCAAAAGCTGTTATATCCAAAAAATTGGAAAAAGGAGATTTTGCTATCAATAGCTACTTTATCACTAATGTTTTAATTGTAGTATATAAAAGAAGAGAAAAAACATTATTTACTAATAAAAGTTCGAAAAAGAACATCCAACGTAGCTCTATCCATGTTGTGTACAGATACAAAAGCTGTTATATCCAAAAGTTTTTATATCCACTGAAGTATATGTACGAGAGTGGATTGTATGAAGTTTAAGTTAAACTTAAGTCTTAATGAACTAGATATGTGATGAATTAGACACATACTTGTTTTTCTATGATATAACACTCAATTTTGTTTGATTAGTAATTTTTATGTTTGATCTTATGCTTTATCAGGTTTTTTTTTAAATAACACATAGATCCTCAGATCCAAAATTATTCTCTATGAAATTATTGTTCATTGTAATCTATTGACTAAACTGTAAAATTTCTGTATGCATTAAGATATTGTTTTAAATTTTTCTGATCACTTATTCACACATGCCAGGCACGTAGGTATAGATTTTTCATGGGAGGGGTTCAGTGACTGAGCAACGGATTTCTTTACTTATCCTCCCCAAACCCCCTTCCCGAGGGGGGGATAAGGTACCTAAGGAAATCCGTTTTTTTTTGGGTGGGGGTCCCCCTTAGAGGGGGAATCCTTAAACCCCCCTCCCCCCCAAAAAAAAACACCAACAAACTTCCTCCCCCCCCACACAATTTTTTTTCTCAAAAAAAATTTATAACTTTTCATTAGTAAAAAGGAATACTTTGGCATTTGAATATCGAGGAAGCAACAGTTATCACTGTCATTAACATCTTTTAACAGTTGTCAATAACCGTACTTTTAACACCGACCGGAACAGAACCGCAAAGAGCAATAAAACAAGATTTATTTACGAAATAACGCTGAAATTGCCAGGACCGAAGGAAAATGCTCAGACGTTCGGTGCCTATAGATTACGCAATACTACATTTTAATGTAAAAAGTTTCATATACATATTTGCTGAAAGAAAGAATGTCTAATCTATTTTTAGAATTAATAAAAATAAAAAAGGCGATACGAACCGACTGGTCTGCGTCCTGGGTTTGGGTTGATTCGTACAAAAAGAAAGAAAAAAAATGCTCGCTTGTTTTTCGCAAAATTTAGATAATACTCAAAGAGCAGGTATTTTCACGGGCCAACAAAAACAATAAATTAAAAACCGTTATAGAAAACATAGGAAATGGTTTTGTTTTAGAATAAACTGGCAACTTATATTGAAGTATTTTAAGATTAACGAAATTATGTGGTGTTGGAGCATCTTAGTCTTGTCATTTTTAAGTCTTATTTTACGACCCCATTTGGCGATCTATTCCCTTTGTTATCTTCATTTCCCCCCAACCCCCCCCCTTACCTACGTGCCTGTAGTTCCTCATGCACACGGGTAGTATTCTTTTAATCCTACCCCGCCCCTCCCTCCTCTGCAAAAAAAATCTCTATTTTTATGAATTTTACAGTAATTTGGTTTTCAATTTTTTTTTTATTTGACTTACAATGGGAGGGGTTTGAACCCCCCAAACCCCCCCTTACCTACGTGCCTGTAGTTCCTCATGCACATGGGTAGTATTCTTTTAATCCTACCCCGCCCCTCCCTGCTCCGAAAAAAAAATCTCTATTTTTATGAATTTTACAGTAATTCGGTTTTCAATTTTTTTTTATTTGACTTACAATGGAAGGGGTTTGAACCCCCCAAACCCCCCCCCCCCTTACCTACGTGCCTGACACATGCATATATTTTTTAGTTTTATATAAACTCTATTCTATGTCAAAAAGATGTCAGAAACATTAAAAAATAATATAACTCTATAATGCAGACAATGATAAATCGTCTGCATTATTTGAAAAAGGGAATTTGTTGTACGAAATGTGATGTACAAACATATACATTAAAAAATACATAAATATTATTTATTACACATATTAGTTTGATATATAACATAATTTGCTGCATATATATAAAATTGGGAGTTCATTTAAGCATATTTTTTTTATTTATGTTGAAATAAAGCTGTGTATGATATTTCTATGCATGAAAAAGTTAATGGATATTCTCTACTATGTTTAAACTTATATTTTAGTTTAGATTTAACATGGCTGCACTGCCAATTTACAACCAGTCACTAATCACCACTGTTCGAAAAATGCTTCAATGCATGTATGGGGAAATGGAATATTGTTAATCAAGAAGCCTTATTAGTTGAAACCTCCTGCAAAAGCTGTTAACTCCAAACAATAAAGTTTAAATTGTGTTTTTAATAAAACCATTCTAAGAATCTTTAGAAGCTTAATTATTTATATAAATATAGATTTTAAAATTGTTACAAGTTTTTTTTTACGAATTAATTTTTTGTTGTTGCATTTATGATAAAACAAAAGGTCAAGGCACAGGATTTCTGATTGATTAGAATGTGGATATAGCAACTTTTGCGTCTTGAAAAAAAAACAAGATGGCGGCACATATATTTGTAAAACTTGTTAAACACTTATTGCAGTTGCAAAAGGTGTTATATGAAAATTAAAATTTTGATTATAAATTACTCAGTAATCTGAGAACTTACACATTTTTGGGAATTCTTTTTTCTTTGTATATGTTATTGTGTTAACAATAGTTAAGTTTGACAGTTTTTTGAAATTTACTCAAAAAAACATTTTGTGCATATAGTTGCTTTTCCAAGTGGACAACTCGAATGGTGATTACAATAATTTAATGTATGGTGATACCAAACATATGGTGATATATGGAATAAATTGTTTTGAAGATTTATTAAAGAAAATCTAATGATGGGTGAAATATAATTATTTTTAGAAGTAATAAATGGGGCAAAATAAATTACATACATATTAAACTCTTTATTTTTTGCACTTAAGTTAGTCAAAAATACATGCATTATTTATATATTTAAATTTTTTTATGCAATACAATTGAATTTTGTCTCAATTAAAATATTTTTTATGTATAAGTTTTACTTACTATTAAGAAAGTTGGTTACATGTGAGAAAATTGTCCTACTTCTCTGATTGGAATACCAGAAAAAATTTGGCATGACACACCTTTGAACCCCTTCCCTAATGGGATAATAAGTGCCGGTATGCTAGCCTACTATGACTTACCATTCAATTTAAACTAAGCAGTAGGGTTTAATTATACACTTTAATTCAATTTTAAAAAATACAACATTGTTAGATGCCCTTCACATCATAAAAAGAAAAAAAAATGATTAAATGATTGACATCAGACTGGAAATTTCAGGAGTATAAAAAACGAAAGCTGGATACGTACAAAAAAATATAGAAGAAACAACTAGGACCTTTCTTAGCGAAGAGTTGTCCAAAGTTTGCCATATGCATGAAAATATATCCTATTTTTTAACTACAACAACCCAATCCAAGTAACTTATTTTCATCTAATAAGCCTTTAGTGACACAACATTGAAATTAGCAATAACAATCTACTCTAAAAAGTGCAGAATTTTGTATCTCTAAATTTATTTTTTTACTAGCTACATGGATATAATTATGATAAATTTGTAATTTTTTTTTAAACTATTATATTCAACAAATGTCCATTTGCCGCCTTATGAGTCATAGCATAAGGATACTGTGCAATCCTTTCAACCAAGTTTAATGCATGTTTTGAAAAGCAATATGAAAAATATTTACCTAATCTTTTATTAAGATTATAACGTCGTTAAAAGAGAGCCAATTCATAAGCAAATTATATTATTTGATATAACATACATGAAAATACAGTGAGTGAATAGTATATTAATATACAAACAACATAATAAAAAAAATTAACAAACATACAAGATATTGAAAGAAATAGAATAGTTATTTTTATATGTTGTGTGTTTTGTCGTTGCATATATGCTGCATACAAAATAAAATCGCAAGCATATAACTTAAGCCATACCTCAATTTCAAGAAGTGCAGCCCATACCCAAGATCTATATAGTGGAGGGATATCTAGTTTAGCTTCTTGAATTATCTGACCTCTCTTGTAAGGATAAGCTTCAAGGAGTCTTTTAAATAGAACAATTCGGTGCAACTAAAAGGAGAAATCATGTTTATCACAACGTAACTACTACTAATTTTTAAGCAACTATTTATTTTTTAATAAATATTTTTTTAAACCAGTGAGATAATATTTTTAATATGCAACAAAATAATACTCATTAATAGTAAAAATGTATTGGTGTGCTGAAGGATAAGTGACTTTTTAATTTTATGCATTCCAAATACACCAATATAATATAAATATCATCACACTGTAATATTAGTGCAAAATTTCAATATTTTTTGCAACAGGATTTATTTCTAATAATATACAATTTAGAATATGGTAATGCAAATGAAGTGATTAAATCAAAGGAACCTGTTTATTATAAAAAGCCAAGTACAATAATTAATACCTGATATTCAACATCTTTTTCTTTGATAATGAGAGGTAACTTAGCTGTTTCTTTAACAGTAGTGAAAAAAGTTGAAGGAGAAATACCATTTAATCTATTAATAAAATATATAACTTTATTAAAAATATTAATTAACTTTAAAATTTCATAAAATAAATATTCATATTCATTCTAATAACATTCAGTAAAATTGATACTCTTTAGAGTTTTATAATATTTACTGTTATTCAAAAATGAAACAATGTTTGTTAGCAATTCATTTTTAAATGGCTGGACGTATATTTCATGAAACCATGAATGATTATATATGCATTGCACACAAGCTAAATTGAAGACATGAACTACAGATTATCATGTTATGCGACATACTATCACATAACAAATTATCCCTTATTCTCCTCCTATAAGTAGACAAGATATCATCCATGTTATCCCTCCTTTAAGTTGCTTTACTCAATACACAAACAATGATGAATAGTTGCATGTTGTGTTTGATCTCGCCTGCTATTCGAAATAATTCTTCGGAAACTAATTAGTACTTTCCATACCAATTTATCTTAATTTTTACTTTAACTTTATAGGTATAAATAAATGTTTATAAGTACATAATTATGTTTTGTTAACATTTAAATAAGGGAAATAAGCATAAGCAATTTTGGGTTGGGGAATACATTTTTATGTCTATATTTTATTGGAATACTTAAAAAAAAAGTACAATATTAATAACAAATGTTCAATTAATAAAACATATTCAGAAAATAAGCGTAACTTACGAATATTCTATAAGGGGATAGAATACATCATGATCAACATCTCTTAACCTCTAAAAAATAAAACATTACCACTTAAAACAAAATATTAGATGTACATATTACTTTTCTAAAGACATTAAATAAGTAAATAAAATATTATTTCAATTGTCAGTTAAAATGTGTTAAAGATGTCAAAAGTTTCATATGATAATGACATTTCATTGGAACAGATTATAAGAAAATAGTTATGCAAAAAGTGCTGTAAACTAAACAAATATATTACCTTGTAATACAGTATATGTTTAAATCCGGAATGGACTTTATTGTTTGGAGGAGGGAGAGGGGTGTCAAAATCTCATCTAACACAGAAGCACAATTTTATTTGAGACACTCCTGGATATGTCCATGCAACAGGCAGCATATAAATTACCATTACATAATATCTAGTATGTACATTAATCGCCAATCATGATTGTTTTATGCGATCATGTGATCTAGGACGTCGATTCGACATACAAAGATTGCTATGTGCGATGCTTTTTTTAAAAAACATTTTGTTGAAGAAAAAATAGTTTTTTCACCTTTCTTTTCTGAACATGCTTTTTTAGTCTGATAATATATTTTAAATGGCAAAGGCTTTCATTTTATGTTTTTAAGTATAATATTGTTCCAAAGAAAATCAAAGTTGTTGCAATAGATACAAACCTCAAATAAAACGAAAAATATTTGAAGGAAAACAAACTTTAAAAATAAATGTATTATTTAATACAGATACTTTTAGTTGTTCTAATTATTTATTTTAACTTGATTTTTGTTTTATGGGATTTTATTTAACTAACTGTTGTTGCAACTTAATTTTAACACCATTCAAATGCCATATCGACTTGAAACATAGCATACTTACGCAATTCTATAACAATTCAATATTCAGGAATTATTAATTGTAATTACTCATGTTTACTTATGAAATTTAATAATAAATTTTGTATTCATTTTTTATAATAACAATTTCCGATGCCATCAGCAGAATGCAGAAGAAATGAATATGTGTGCTATGAAAATACGCAATGAACCAGCTTTGTTTGTAGTTTTCCAACGGCATTTTGTTGTTTTACTTTACAACAAAATAATTGAATAATTGAAAAGTACAAAATACCTCGTAGTTCCATAATATTTAAACTAAAAGCACTGCATGAAAAAAAAGTACAGTCCTCTGGTCACCAATGCATTTTCTTTTCTTCTGAAGAAAAAACATTTGTCAACCAACAATGTGTCATATGCTATAACCGTTCGTGATTTATAAAAGAATGTTTGATTTTGAAAAAGATTGCCTTGATTTTAATTTAGTTTGTATGTAGATTTAATTTTATTTGATTTAAATAGTATTAATTTCTTAAAGTGTGAGTGGTGTTAAAATTAATAAATACTTTTTATTAAGACTTCATAATATCTGTTTTATTATAAAGATTATTGCCTGTCCTATAATATAGTTGCGAAACAATCTCCCAACTATGGTTCTTTGTCGGTTTATTAAGGGAAATATACAATGGACATAGTTGCGTGTTTGATAACACAATTATGGTCCAAAGTTTACATAACAAAAATAAATATACAAGCTACATATAGATTAACAAAACTCCTTAATATCAATTTCTGGTCTTTCTGCATGTAATATCAACAAAAAATTCTGTTGAAAAACTTTATTTTAAACAAAATCTCTAAAAAATAGCATATTTTTGGACCATAGTTGTGTGAAATTAAGGCAATATTAAAAACATAAAAAAATTGAGTGCAAAATGGACAAAACATTTTATAGGATATAGTATCTTTTAAAGCGGAACTCACATGTTTCAAAGGTTCAAGAGGGAGGTTTGACACAGAGTCATCTAATAAATAAGCTCGATCTTTCTCATGACCAAATTCCTCTCCTTCCCCAGCAACAATTCTAAAAAATACATGAATAATAAATAAAAGAAACAAACCAGGGTTTGAAATTAACAGTCGTTAGTCGTATTTTGCATTTAAAAATTTCAGTTGACAACCGTAATTTTATACCCAGTCATCATTTTTGACTCCTAACTTTTAATAAAAATTTCAGTTCGATGACTGTATTTTTTACATCCAGTCGTTATTTTGTACATCTAAAGTTAATTTTTAATAACTGCTTTCATATGTTTCAGTAATTTTATCAGTAAGACAGTGATATTTTTAGAAGACAAATGGACTCATGCTTCTAATTTTATGCAAAAGAAACTTTAATGATTACAAAAATATCGTAACAGTTGACAACTTTGCTTGAGCAATTTGAGTTATTTTAAAATTATGCCTAAAGCAGAATATTTTGGCAGCCAAAAGAAAATTTGCTAGGTGCCAATAACACAACTTTTATCTCCTAATTTCAAACCTTGAAAAATCATCAATTTAAGTTTTTAAGTAAGTTAGACAGTGTTAGGGTATGGAAATGATTAAAAACAGCAAGAAAAAATGTACATTAAAAATAAATTTCAAAAAATATAAATTGTATGTCCAAATTCAAATTTTTCCTAAATTTATAAATTTTATATTAACAATTAACCCTTGAGACTTATTATAATATAGACCAATAGATCGAGGGGGAGGCTAACACAGGCATATTTTTGTGTTGATTCCTTTCACTGCCAGCAGTTTAGCAAGAACCGTTGGTGTTTTATTGTGGGGTCAGTAAAGTTAATTACATACCAATTTTATATTATAAAAATTATTAATTTATATATCTATATATATTAAATGGCTCAATAGCGGAGCCTTCCAACTTCTATAGCATTAATGCATGTCTCTAAAGCGGAGCTTACCGAGCGTTAAGGGCTATATTTGTATACATCGAAAACTTTATTTATATTTAACAATATTTCCCAACTTTATATGCAATACTGAGTATTTTTACTGATATAGTAGTTGTTTTTCCACAAAGAAATAATAATTTATTTGGATACCAAGTTTTACATAACTAAGCTTGTCACACCACTAAAACAAATCCCTTATTTTTTTTTGCAGTGCTGATCTGTAATAAATCTCTTTATGTATGTTTGTGAAAAAAATCATAGAGAGAGATGATCCCATTAGTTTTTTTACCCTTAATATATTGCATAGTTGTTAATTGCGAGGATAGGTTGTTATACTAAAGGACACTTGGAAAAAGTTTTCTAAATTTTCATTGGAAAACTATCTTTCTAATTTATTTTATAAAAAATATGTGTCCCAGAAATTATATTATATGACAGAGCAGGTGTACTTATAAAAGTATAACATTTGTTTGTTGGATAAATTTTCACAAATCGTTGGTAAAAATTCATATATTTACTTTGATACTGTCACAATAGGAGGTTTGGCCTTGATTAGTTCTTGTCTTCGCAGCTCAGCTTCTAAATCCCCACCAGCTAATTGCCATAAATAATACAGTTCCTGAAGAGGTCTTTTTGACAAGTGGTCTTCTACACAGAAATTTAAATAATACTAATAAATACTCTAAGAAGGTGATAGCATTTACACATAAGGCAATTGGGCAATCATATGCTTTAATTATCTTCATTGAATACCAAAATTTAATATTAATTATAACCAATTTCTTACATTTTAACTTTTCATTTCAAAGCTTTTGATAATTTTTATATCACAAGTGGTTGTAACTTACCAAACATCTAAAAGGTTGTTATAACAATTTCAATCGCATCATAGTAAACAAAAATTTTAGTGAAGAATAAAATAATTCAAATACAGCGAAGGGAAACAACAAACAGGAACAAAAACTTTTATTTATGTACAAATACATTGAAAATTTTAAATGGGGAACTAAGCCTTAGAAAACCTCACAATGGTCATTTACATGGAAAAATAATTACACTAAAAAGAGACTGAAACAAGCTGCAGAATATTATATGAAAATGGGTGGGTAGCTTTGAAAAGTCAGTCAATCAGTCAAGGGACTGATAAATTACCAATAATAAAAATTTAAATTAACAATAGAATTAAACTTGTTTCAAACAGACTGAGCAAGATCTGCTTTTAACCATAGCATAAAAGGCTCAAGTCTATCAAAACATACAATGAATGAATGTGTGGTAAACAAGGATTGCCGCATGAAAATTGATGGGCACCAACTTAAATATAACTTTATCCCACTGACGGTCACACGATTTTTAAATTGTAAATTTGTTTTCGTTGCTTGGATATTTAAATAACTTTTCGTATATACATGCTCTTTTAAATTATTTAACTCTTTTTTTAATTGTAAAAAGATAGCTTCAAACCATCAAATTAAAAAATATTGTAAATTGGAATATTTTTATGAATTTTAAAATTGGGTGTATTGCTGGAAAAATGGAAGAGCCCTGGATGTAGTATTCATCAATGAGCATCAGGGGGTTAAAAATTAGTCGAGCAGATTCACAACCATATAATAAATAGATAGATAATTGTACCTTTAGTATGTTTAGAAATATCCCTAGATTCATTGCATCTTAGCTGCGTGGACAAGAATAATGAAGGTGCTATGTCTGCTCTTGACTTTTCTGTCAGTTCACATTCTTCAAACAAAGGAGAGGCAAACATCTGGTAAGCTTCATGTCTAAAATAATATACATTCCGAAGCAAACTGTTAGGTAATAATTATTTTTCAAAAATTCACATATGCAATTGTGAAAAACTAATAAATATATAAAGTCTTTTATTTTTATTAGGTTTTTAAGTTTACAAAAGGACTGAATTACTATTCAATTAAGCAAAACACAATATTACTACACGGAAATAATGTTCAGGAGACAAGTTTAAAATGTTCAATCAATAGTAATTCACTACACATTTTAAAGTGTAATTACAAAATATTCAGGTTAATATTTTGGTCAATATTTTTACCAAGATTAATCTCCATAAAAGATCACAGTAGATTTCAATTACACTGATGCCCACAATAATTAACTGGGTCTACATTTAAATCAACTTGTTCCTATTAGCATTTCTTTGCTTCCAAGTAACCAGGACATAGAGAAACTCATTAAAGTTAATAACTTGATTAAATGTGGACAACCTCCTTTTCTATATGGATTAATGAAAGAAAGTATTTTATTTAAACACAATCTACAAGTTTCTTTTTCAGTTCTAAACTGATATGTAAATGCATTATTTATAGTTGAACACACTATATTGAATCTCATATAATAACTTTATCCTCTGTATTTATATCACGAAGACCAGTATTGTAAAATATAAATATTTTTATAAGCTGAAGAAAACATAATTGAATCATTAGAATACATTAATGTAATTCTAAAAATACTGCAGGTAATTATTGCTTTGATTGTGATGCACCACATTGAAACAAATATCCGGATATTGGTATAATGTGCGGTATTTGTTAATTTCTGATGTTCCCTCCTAGTAACATATTAGAAATTTATTGTTAAACATAATATGAATTTTAATATCTTAAGTCATGCTAATTTAATGCAATGAAATTATTAATAAGTAGTGCATATAAATAGATGGAGAATTTGTAACAGATAAATATGTATAATCAGAAGAGATTGTAAGCTAAATAGAAAACATATATCCAATTTAATACTGTAATCATTATTATTATAGCAGAATTTAAAGAATTTGTGTTTTTAATTAACTTAAAGCATTGCTTTTAATGAAATTTTTGTTATCGAAAAGTAGTTTTCAATATTCCATTTAGTTAACTAGAATTATTTCCATTATGCAATTAACTAATAACTATGAAATAACAAAAAATATTAAGAAAATATTGGCGATATGTTAAATTTACATACCTATTGGTTGAAATAGGATTTAAACATTGTTCAATAAACAACTTTAGGTGAAGAGAAATATTCTGAAAAAAAAAAATTGAAACTTTTAAAAGTTATAAATGTTACTTTCCATGATTAAATAAACTTTAAAAAATTTCAAACAAAAGGAATTAATTCAAAGGTTTTACAACTTACTTCAAAACCAAATGTTGAAGAATTCTTTTTAATAATATAAGAAACCACATCAAGACCATTTTCTGTAAAATAAGTTTTTATTGTTATATATATATTTAAAACATAGCATTTGCAATAAAGCATGTTGTACATGAACATTTTAGATAATTTTTCAACAAAGCAACAAGTAATAATTTTTTTTCTCAATTATTTATGTTAATGTGCATGCGTATAAATGATGTATAATGTGCATGTGTGTGTCTGAAAATAATTGGAATATAGTTTTTTTTTTAAAAATACATACAAGACAACATTTAATTTTTCTCCATGATGCGTTTTTAAGACATCTATAAACTTACCCTTAAGATTAAAAAAAAATATTGCTGCATATCACTTTAAAATTTCTATATATGATAGTCTTACATTCTTTGAAGCAGATTGTAATTCCAAAAACAGTACTTTTTTAATATTTATAATTAAAAAAAAAATATATATATATATATATATATATATATATATTTGTTTTAAAATTAAAAATTATTTATATTTAATATTAAACCAAATATTATAATAAAGTTATATTTTTAAAATTAACTTATCATCTTATTTGTTCTTTAAATTTATTCTCTATTGACTCAAACCCTGAGTTTGTAACTATTTACTGGACAATCGCCAACATCAGACTACTTTTTACATATATTTAATGAGACAGTAGGGTGGTTCTAAAATGGTCCAACACAAAATTAAGTAATTAAAATGTTAATTTACTTTAGAACACAAGTGAAAAAAAGCAAGTAGAAACACCATCAACATACCAAACTGAAGAAGGCCAATTATTTCTTTAAATATATCCTCCAGAGGTAAACCATCCCATAAGGAAATGTCCTAAATATTTTAAACAATAATCAAAATTACATTAATAAGCAACCCTGTTTAAAATATTTGTGTGTTTATTAATATTTACTTTGTACATTTTTAACTTCTTGACTTCTGCTTTTTACTCGAGTATCAGGGAGTGCTGCAGCATTTTCATGCCTGGCAGCTCAATTCTGTATGGCTGGCCGAATGCCTTGTTTTCAAAACCCATGGGGATACTACCATTAGAGATGCTGCCGCATTCTAGTTTCGTGAGTAAACAATTGCTTTTACCCAATACGATGCCATGAGGGAGTGTTGCCCATCGTCTTACACGAATGAAGGTCCCTGAAAGGATACCCGAGAAATCTCTGCCGTTGTCTCTGAAGCTACATCTCAGAGCCTGGATGCCTTTTCTGTTCTCTAAATGCCTGGTGTTCCATGTTTCTCACCTAGAACTTGGATACTATCCTCAAACCACTTTTGGTCTGGGTTATCCCAGTTGACCACTTCAAGTAAACGCCGGTGTTAGAGACTACCCCTTTGAGCACCAAACAATTGAGCCAAAACTAATGATAGATGTGCTTCTCCACATAAGCACCCCATTTTATTCACTTTCCAATAGAATTTTTTTTTACATGATAGGTGTGGCCATATTTTTAGGCTAATGTCAGTTTTTATATTAAGATTTTAATTGTGCGTTACATCTCTCTCAAAGAATATTGTTGTTGAAGTTCCCATAGTTAAATATTATTGCCCTTCCCCTTCTTAAATTAAGGGGAAGATTTAGATTGTTTGGCAATGTAAGGTTTTCTTTTGTGGCTTGTTCCCTTAACTTGTTTTCGTTTGGACTTTTTAATAAATTTTACATTGGTCACTAATTTTTCTTTTGGCTTGTTGTTTTGTACTAAAATTAATACTATACAATCGTTTTGTCAAATCTTAAATTAAATAATGATTAATATTATTGTTCTTCAATCCTTTCTTTAATTCTACATATAACAAATGTGATAATTTTATATTTTGCATATCTGTCATGAATACAATTTCTTTATAATATTCAAAGAATTTTCAGTTAAGAAAAGCCATACATCATGGAAAAATACATTTTTAGCAAACTTTTTGCGTGTAAACTGAAAAATGTATATATGATTGGAACTTTTAAAAAGGCATTACCGTATATACTCGCGTATAAGCCGATCCGCGCATAAGCCGACCCCCTAATTTTAGGCCGATTTTTTGTCCAAAATCGGAAACTCGCGTATAAGCCGAGTTGTATTTTCGTACATGAAAAATTAGGATTAAAATCGGCAAATCCTCGAAAAAAGAGTGAAATTTTAATTAGAAAAATAAATATTTAAGCCTAAAAATTAAAAGTTTAAAGAAAGTTGCTGGAGAAACGGCCTTCCTCGAAGTTCGTGACGATTCATCGGGCTTAAAAGTATGTACCACTCGCAATGTTCTGGTGCCTTTCAAACCTCCATCGGACTTCTTAAATTAAATCTCCCTTATTATGAAATAAAATATTTTAAACCACAAACTTAAATACCAAAATGTGCAATTTCTAATCCTTAACATCGTTTTGTAAAGATTTAAAAACTTAGAAAACGTCAACTATTTTCTGTCAACATCGTTGACTACTGTTGCTATTAAATACGGATGAGCATTTTTTTTTATTCATCTCGGAAGGAAATACTACTACTTTATGGAGGAATATATACTTCTAAAATACTTATTAAAATATTTAGTTTTTAATTACGAGATAAATGACTTGAAAGTAGAACTCGAATTCGCCGATTAGCAACCTCGATTTTACCGCTTTAAAGCCAATTCAATCCAAAATACTAATGAAACTACTATTAATATCTGTACATAATATTATCAAGGAATAAAATCTGCATTGGGGAAATAAATTTTGTTTAATTATTGCAATCGAGCAAGAAAGACATTGACTTTAAAGTGGTGTCATTCGCTACGCACGATGTCAACTTCTTAGTCTTCCTTCCGAAATTCTATTAAAGTAGCGTTTACTAGCTTCATAAATTCTACAAACCAATTAAATATTTATCAAAATATATACTTTTTATTAAGTTAAACTGATTATTTATGTGAATAGTTAAATTTTGCGTTACGATTACGAAGCGATGCGTAGAACGGTCTTCAGTCAGCACATGACGCACATTCTCAATCTCGGAAATGTGTCGCCGCATTTCAGAAGAATCCGCTATTTCAACTTCTCTCATTTTCCCATTTTAGGCAAATTATATTAGAAATTTTAATGACCCGCGTATAAGCCGACCCCCCTACTTTTTGATGAACATTTTGACTTAAATTATTAGGAATTACAGGCTTATACGCGAGTATATACGGTATTTAGAAATACGATATCAATTGCACTTATTTTTATCTATTGGTTTCATTATATGGTTAATACGAAATTAGAAAATGCAATTTTAAAAGGAAAATATTTCTAAATTTTGTTTTGCACAATTTCTTATAATCCACATTGTAAAATACACATGTATCAACAGAACATAATCAATGCTAGTAAAATACTGTGAATTTTTCTAAAAAAAAAATTGAACAATTTATATAATATCAGAAAAATAGTTATAACGTTTGAAACCAAAACATTTAAAATTAAGAGTAAATTAAAACATTTTGTAACATACCATAATTAATTCAAGTAATATCATTCCAAGAGACCAAATATCACATTTTGAGGATGAAGAGTAAGCAGGTAATCCATGAGCAAGTATTTCAGGAGCCATGTATTTAGGGATTCTAAATATGTTACAAAAGATCATATTAAGAAAATGGATATTGATAAAAAAATTGGAATAGGAGACTATGCCAGTAAATAAATTTATACATTAAGATAATTTATATAGAGAAAAAAAGAATGGTACCCATAAGTAATGCTATAAGTGGGTGACTTTAGCTGTGTTTCCTACGGTAACTGTAATACTGATCTTATTTTAATTTTAGTTGTTAAAGTGTATACTTGTAGTACATTCTGCTGATATATTTCAGTTTGTTGCTAGAAAAAAAATCTCTTATGAAGAAGTTAAAAACGTATTGATTGAGTATTTTGATTCTAAACCCATAGCATATTCTTAAATTGGGGCAGAAAACTTAATGGGTGGAAATTAATAGAAATTTATTATCACTAACTAGTTGATTAAACAGTGCAATTTAAATATCTAAATTAACATCTTAAAATAATTTGTTTAATGTTTATGGGTATACCCTTGATATTGATATATATATATTGTCATGTCAGTATTACAACTAGATAAATACAAAATTGGCATAACATGGGTTTGTACCAGTGGCGAGGTGTAAGTTTTTGCGATGGTCATCGCCCCGAGCGGCATGTGCCCCCCACCCTATGGTAATAGCTTTGAGACTGTCAATCGTTATTGTAGTCACCCCCCGCCCTCCCTTTTGGGGAGGAAAAAAATTTAAGAAATATTTTCCACAGGCATTCATATTTGTCCCTTTTCATTTAACTCATGATCTTTCTGATATTTATTATTGAGATATTTGGTAAAAAACAAAATCACAGGAAAATTACTAAAAATTAAACACAGGAAAATTACTAAAACTAATTACTGTATTTACATTGAAAGTAGCTCAAAATGAAATAAGAAATGAGCATAGTTTCTAAAAAGTCAATTTAAAAAAAATCTAAAACAACAAATTAAATTTTTTTAAAGTCTCCATATCCCAAAACATTCAGTTAATAAATTTTTAATTCAGTACATAGCACTTCAAAAGAAGTCAAAGTAAATAAGGACCAAAAATAACATGAAATAATAAATGAACATTACCCCCTTTATTTGCAAAATTAATAAATAAAATTACAAAGGAAATATGTTGTATTACTGAATACATATTTAAAATAGCATTAGTTTATCAGTTTTCGGACATAGGAATAACGTTCATTCAAAACAAAACCGTTAGTTGAGCAATGTACAACATAACAAAAAGTTAACTTGCTTTTCTGTCAATCATAAGGAACTTTTCCAAAATATTCCTTGAATTGTTAAATTTTGTAATCTTTGTTTCCTTACACAGAATATTTTTTGGAAAATATTTGTTAATGTTTTTGTTTTGGGTAATTAGTTGTTTGTAACTTTTATTATACAGAAAACCGTTTTAACCTAATACGAATATTTTTTTGGAAAAACAATTCTTTAAAATAATGAAAACTAAAATGATAAAACCCAAACACAACAGAACTTAAAACAAAATGACAAGTAAGACGATTTAATGAAACAAATACAACAATAAATATGTTGAAAATAGTTAAAAACAAAAAAAATTATTCTATTGCAAATGTGGCCTTAAAAAGCCAATCTGGCAATCATACTGTGCACGAAACAAATGTTAGTGGAATCGGTAAAATTCACAGATGACTAGCTAGCCAGATCTATTGTCAGTGTCGATTAGACAGTGCAGGCTTTAATTATGAGTGTTTTCGGTTTAAATTGATTGAATGGGTTAATTTTTTGGGACGTATTAAACGTTTAAAGAAAATAAAAATTAAATAAAGTAAACAAATGCATTTAAAACTTTTTTTTAATTGATAAAATATCGAAACAAAATGTAATTTTTTTTTAATGAATTATTATTATTTATTTTTGAATTTTTCAGTGGCTATCGGCGATGACTGGGCCCTTCTACCGATAACTGGACCCTTTGACACCGATTTGTACAGACAGCTGATTTGCAATTATCTAGTTGCAGTATTGATCTGATAATATATAAATGTCTAACAACTTTAGAAATGCAACAAATATAAAAAAAAAATCTATGTCTCATTACAAACCTGGTTTCTCAGTATATCTCTCTGTTTCAGTTGCATATTAAACTTGTGTGCAAAATGTAAAAGTAATGATGCAGTAATGCAAAAAGTAATGATATTATATTTATTTACAGGGCAGGTAGCCAATATTCCATGTTAATATCAGGTAAGCCTCAGTATCAGTATCATGTTAATATCAATAATGCAGGTAGCCAATATTCCTGCCTTCTAAATGTTAAAGAAATTCTTAAAAATTCTAATATACCTGAAAAGCACCAATATTACCCAAACAATCAGAATTTAATAGAATAAGGCAAAACATTTACTAATAAAGAGTTAAAAAGTAATGTAAAAAAATTGCTTAATAAAATAAAATAGAAAAATGGTGGCAATAGCAAAAATCCCAACAATTGCTAGTCACATGTATGTGCAGCACAAACACTAAAATTAAATATTTATAATTACATTGTTAATAAATCTCCAACAGTATTAATGTCCACTCCAATAAATAGGAAATCTTATATCCTAGAGTATCTTTGGAGGAGGATGGCAATGCATAATTTTCCAATAAGTCTTAGACATATTCGAATGGATTTAAATCTGGTGAATATGCTGACCAACCCAATTGCACAATACTTTAAGATACAAGACATTCTATCACCAAAAGGTATCAATGTGGTAGACACTGTCTTTCATTAGCTAGAATAGTTACTCAGGAAAGATAAATATAATAAGGGTAGAAGAACTTCGTCTTCATGCCTGTTATAGAACTTATATCTGTGCTGCCATTTAGAAAAATGCCACCTGTTACCATCAGATTGAAAACATGGTGATTCAAGCACATTTAATGAATTGCTGTGACTATCTGGTTCTGTTATAAAAAAATGTGTCTCATTACAACAATTCAGACAGCATATAGATTCATCAGTGAAAATTAGAACATATCTGAGCTCAGTCGCTTGGTTCTGTGTTAGAAGGGAGGCGCATCTTCTTAAATACGCATGTCAATGCCAAGGCTAATCTGGTACTTCAGTCTGCAAAATGTATAACCAGCTCTTCAAGGAGGTTCGATCAGTCAGGATTTGGTGAACCCCTCATTGAAAAGTTTTTTAACCAGTTTAATTTAATTTATTTCTTTGATTCACTAGACCATGAAGTCAGATCTTTAAATACTAATCAGATTAATTTGAAATATATTTTCTAGAGATGTCTAATTTTATAGAACATTTTTACTAATTTCAATGTTAATATAAATACAAAAATAAAAATGTGTTCAAAATATAAAATTAAAAAATACTTTGTTTTCTTACCCAATCGGAAAAGATACTGTAGACCCACTTTCTGTTATATAATATAAACCATAGTTGGAGATTTTTACAAGGCCCTAAAATTTAAAATAATTTTAATTAAAAAATAGGATTTAATGATACAATGGGGCCCCCACATAATAAAGCTAGAATTATTGTTATCGATTAGAGTAGCAACATATTTTATGTACATGATCCCTTAAAAACAAGGTCAGACTTACTTTTAATACAGTTAATTAAGGTTTACGCTAAACATAATTGAGGTCTGGCTTTGTTGTTGGCCTTTTACGTTTCATTTACTGGCAGTAAAGTACTGAACCAGTCTCTGGCACTTTTTCACTTCATAATGTGGGATATATGCATGTATAATTACTTTTTATATTCTGTTTAAGCCCTAATGCAACATTGCCATGATGGAAAATCAGTCAAGCTTGGAAGAACATTGTCAATTTCTTTCATATACAGGAAGATGGCTTAGAGGTTTACACAGTATGTCAAATAATTTTTAAGACTAGCACTGGACCTCAGCCTACAGTGGCGCCGTCTGTGTATTGCGCATGAGTGATACAACTTAACTATCAGCTGACACACTGCCAAAACATCAATGCATTTGTTCACTATCTCGAACGATACGGATGTTCCTTAGAGCAAGCCTGTCAAACCACGGGAGGAGAGAGTCCGACTCCTTCCCCCAATAATCTGGAAACCCTGAAAGTTGCGAATTTCAACTTCTAAAAAACCCGAGTTGAGAAAATTTATGCTTGAAGAAAATTAATATTATTAATAAATGAAAACTATGGAAGATTATATATTGCCCAACTTGTAAGATTACATTTAAATTAAACCTCAGAATGGGCACTGCATTGGAGGGTGCAATAAATCAATGCTTGTGTGAGAACTGTTTAATATCACCTAAAATATATATAAAAAAAAGATGAGAAATGTCGATAAGTTGGCAGCAGACACATTATCAATTGATCCAAAAAACGTTTGTGCCATAAGAAAACATTAGATCTACTTAAACAAAACTTGCTGTTAACTTGTTTCATTAAATAATACATTTCAGTGGCACTTTTTCCAAGTTTTGCATGAAATTTAATTTTAGCCCTTTGTTTCATCCTGAAAATTCAACAAGAAAAAAATTTACTTCTTTGAGGCAGTGCCGTTACACAAAAAATATTTCTTTTGGGGAGGGGGGGGGGGGGGGGGGTTGAAACATGAAATTTCCCAACTTAACGATTCAAAATTCTCAACTCAACAGATCAAAAATCAAAACAATACTCATCACATTCTTCAATAGCAAGGGTATTTTCCACAAAGAATTTGTTTTGACTGACAAATTATTACTGGGGAGTATTATTTAAATGTTTTGAAACGTTTGATGGCCAGAATTCATCGCATTCATCCAGAATATCGGGATAAAAACAGTTGGTGTTTGTTGCATGATAATGCACCCAAGTCACAACTCACTAAAGATGCAGCGATTTTTGGCAAAAATAACATCTGCGTGTTAAATCAACCACCGTATTCACCTGATTTAGCACGCTGCAACTTCTTTTTATTGCTAAAACTTAAAATAAAGTTAAAAGGATGTTATTTTGATGACATAGTGATCCCATAAAGAGAACTCGAACAAGCATTCGAGTCGTTATTAAGCTGCTGTAACAAATGTATACTCTCAAAAAATATATAATTACTTGTTTTTATTTAATTTTATAAACCCAGTCTTAAAAATTATTTGAAGCACTAGAGGAGGTTTTGAATAATATTGGATTTATGTTTTTATTATAATTGTAATAAATTATACTTCAGTAAATTGTATAATTTTCATTTCAATAAATGCTATATCATTTTATCAATTATGTTTTATTTTATAAAACTAATTTAACACATTCACTGTGGATAGTCAAATCCATATTTATCTACAAGTGTGACACAGGGGCAATTAACCCCATGCAGTAACTCTCCACAAGTGCATCAAGGAGTCAATCGACCAGTAAAAAACCCACTAAAAAAACATGGTGCAACACTGATAATACCCCAAAGCAAGGTTTCATTGACAAAACTTTCAATAACCAAAGAAAAAATGGATTACTTGAATAAAACAGAAAAAAATACACCATAATGGAGTATAATGATTTTTGGAACTAGATTTTTAGTGCACACCATTAATTCATTAGAAATGCACCCGGAAGAGGAGTACTTTTTATTATGTCTAACGGACAGTTTGAATAGTATACAAAGCTTAATAAAGTTTGTTTAATTGTGTCTATTTGTTTATTTATGTGATTTTTTTCATTGGGAAATCAAGGTATCTAAGAAGTTTTGTTGTAAAAAGGAGTCATGTCCATTTAAGGGTTTTAAGACTTAATTTGCTCATGGCTATTCTTAAGCAAGTAAAATTTAAAATCCTGCCTCAGGGCTGTATTAAACATATTTCAAAGGCACTACAATTAAATTATTTACTAAACATATACTATTAGAGAAGACATGTTTTTTTCCCGTTCCGAAAACTTAAATAAATGAGACATGACCTCTTTTTACATCGGTTCACATAGAATAAATAAAATACTATAAATTCACCTTTAAATAGAATTCAAATTACCTCAAAATCAAAGCGAATGTTCTGTGGCGAAATAGAGCGGTGGACAATTCCATGCAGATGAAGATAAGATAAAGCATCCAAAATTTGGAAAGCCAGGTTTGCTAAAGCTTTGGGGCTGCAAAATAGTTTAATCTATAAATAAGATACTTATACACTGACAAAAGAATAAATATAGAAAGTTAAAAAATAAATTAGGGGGAAAATTAGATGGAAACTCAAGTATAGAGGCACTTTGTCTGCTTAACTAATTTTTGATAACCAACTTTCTTGACAAAATGTCTGGTGTTACAATTTCGAAATCCCTATGCATGTGATGTAAAAAAGTGAGGGAACAATTTTCTAGTCTTAACTAATCAGAGATTATAACGTCTTACTGTATACTATTGTAGCAAAGTTTGGGTATAAAAAAAATACAGCAAATTCAGATGCTCTTTTGAATTATTACTTTACATAACACGTTAAACTTTACATTGCATAAAAAAATGGGGATTCCAAAAAAATAAAAATTCTTGGCAGAAGAAATAGCACCCAGCCTTTTTAGATTGAAAATTGTACCATTACCACAAATTTTGTGTAATGTGGATAATCAATATTATCCTCAAATCTTGCCCAACATAGATAATATTAATTATCCATCCACATTATGGAAGAAATTGCAACAATTGCTAGAAACTTAAAGAATGAATGAATATTTATTCTAAAAAGGAGTCAAGCACATCTCCGCAAGACCAGGGGATTTATAAGCATTAGAGAGTAGGAGCAAAGCCCCCTAGTAAATATTAAAAAAATTGTATAATCTATTTCGAATTGCAGAATTTTTGCCAAATGTGGATGTTTGTTGATTACTTTTAAAATTGTCGTAAATGCTTTTTTTATATAAAATAGAATGGTTGATAAGGAAAATTAAATTTTGAATATCAAAATTTATAAGCATATTGATCAATAACATTTATTCTTCAAATTCTTGGAAATTATTTTCTTTAATATTAATTAAATTGTTCAATTTTAATTGTTGTAAAAAATTATAACATTAAATATAACTTTTTTTAAATGCAAATAAACTTGTAGTTATTCAAAATACAAAGACACAAGATAAAAAAATATCCCTCCTCCACTAACATGTAATCGGTTATGCTTTGGTTCTAGATAAAAGTTTTTCTTACGGAAAGAGGGAAAAGAATATTATCAAAATTTGAAAAGGGGAGGGCAATAAAATAGGTTATATTTGAAGGGGGGGGGGGAAGCAATCGGACTGTTAAGCCATTTACTAGAAACAAAATTAATTCTCTCTCTGTAATTTTTTTCAAAACTTTGGAAATATAACGAAACTTTTGGGATTTAAAAACTATGAATATCAAATAATAAATATTGCTTTGATTACCTCTTTAATGATAATCTGACATTTGTTGTGTGCAAATTGTTTGGGTAATATTCACATACAATCATCACTCTTTCTGAAATGAAAATTTAAAAATTACTACTATCTACTATTAAAAACATTTTTGCTTCCTAAAAAAATTATAAAACTATTTATATAAGCATCTATACTGAATCAAAATATAGTAGCAATACATATTCAATGTGTTAAAAACTTTGTTAACTGTTCTCTTTGTAACTATGTCAAATTAAAAAATATATATACATTTATCTTTGTACTTCTTATTCAGTGGAATAGGTCTGACAACTATCGAATTCTAACAAACTAATTTTGTTAACTTGGAAGGCACACAATCTTAAATAAATTTTATTTATACAACTTATTTAAAGAAGGGTTTTTGCTACCTATTTGTCAATATGTGACATATAAAGAAATATTTTGATAAAATATAACCGTATGAAATGAAAGGACAAATTAAAAGGATTGAAATATTATTGAATAATTAGAATACCATGTTTCCCACGTTGTATGTCCAAGTAGGTGCAGAGACGTGGGTGTTTTAATAACTTTAGTTTCTGGAATCGTCCAAGAATTCGGATTGAGTTAGGAGTCAAAGGAAGTCCATTTATTCCACATACATCAATGGCATGAGCTGAAGCAAAAAATGTCCAAGCTCCTAAAATTGGGGGTGTATTCTTGTCACTCATCTAAATGAAAAAGAAATTGAATGAAATTAATAGTTTAATTTTATAGCACCAAATTTTATAGCTAAAATGTCTGCATTATAAAATCTTTTGTGCGATTTCATTGAGTGTTGCAACAATTCTGGGTGTGCCTTTAGTCATTTTTTTTTTATCTCTTACACCCTTCCTCATTAAATAAAAATATTGAAATCAATGTTGTATATGCATATGAAATGATTTTTTTTTATCTAAATAAAAATCAGAACAATTCACTGTTTTCAAAGAGACATTAGAAAACAAGACTTGTATATTTTTCCATTTCAATTTTGAAATTTCATTCTTCACAAACATATGTGAATTAGAAACCTATGAGGTATATATACTAGGGTGGAGCGAAAAAAATCAAAATTTGATTAATGTAAAGTAATAGTGCGGAAAAGTTGCCTTTTGCATACATTATTCACCATGTAAAAGGATTTTGATAGAAAATAATATCTAGAGGTTCCCCTCAGGCCTTGAAATTTACCAATAATAGGTAAAAATTGAATATGTTGTAACGCACTATTAGTCCCGTCAGCAAAGGGTTCAATTCGGAAAAAAATAGGGTGAAAGCTGGAAACAATTTTAATCGCTCCCAAAAAGTGTTCTGTATGATATATTAATTTTGCACCCCTGCACCACGCCAGCGTTGGCCGCCATCTTGGAAAAATGGCGGCCAAAATCAGTTTTTTGTGATTATCTCCTTATGTTTTACACTTAGAGAAAATATTTCAATTACAAAATTATTCCCTTAGTAATTTTACACAAAAATGCAATTTACATTAAGTTTCTGCGACTCACCATTTAGACGCTAGAGGCGAATAAAGTGGATACTAAATCACCAAGTGGCATGAAAACTCAAGAAACCGCTTTGACAGGACGTCTTTTGTTCCTTACTTTGATTAAAAACATCTCTATACCTTATGAACGTATATTTTAACAAAAAATGGTTGCTTGTAGTTAAGCTAAAGTTAATTTTACTGTGGGGATTTTGCAAATAAGTGTTATATTTCCATTTCTGAAAGAGATTTCACAACAGGCTCCAATAGAGTTGAAGAATAAATCTTTCCTATTTATTTCCAAGTAACTATTCCGACTTGGAACACCCTTCTACAATCCAAATAACATTTTAAATTCCAATATTGATATTGAATTATTATTCGAAACTTAATATATTTCCATAGAGCTAAATTTTATCATTCAAAGTATGAATATAAGTACTATATTACTTTTAGTTGTCTGATTGCTTGATAAATATTACTTTGTTCAAAAGGAGGAAGAGCGCCAAAATGGCTTACTTCTGTTAAAAAAAATTCTGATAGTGTCCTCGATCAAATCCTACTTAACCAGGATATGAATGACACATTAAAAAAAAACCTATTATAAACTCAGGAAACATTTAAATTTAGCATTATATCTTCGAATTTTACAGAAATACTAGAGTATTTTCTTTCACCTGGCTTTTAAATGAGGACATATTTTTTTTAAAAAACGTTTGCTTACACCCGTTACAGTGTTTACTCTCATAGTGTGGAACTAGTGCGACGTTAATTAATCAAACCAAACCCACAGTGTGGAAGGACAATAAATAATCTTTGCCCAATAAAAAATAAATTCTTAAAAGACTTTCTAATGTTGTAATGCAAATAACTATTGATGCCATTGGAAAAATATAGTGCAAATACTCAGTCACGGAATAGTTTGCAAGGCTTGTTTCCCTAATTTTGTTTGTTACATTTAAGTCGATAATGATAGTTTAGTGATACACACAGTATTCATGCCTCTTATTATTATTGTACCCTGTTAATGATCTTAGACTAACGCATGGCTTTTGAAAGCTGGTGAGATCGCAAAATCACCATACAACACATACTTACTTACCATGTAGAAAAAGCACTCCAGCTGTGCTGGAGTTAAATACATGAGGCGCACTTTGTTGTACCGAACTATAATATGAAGGTAAAGAAATATCAGAAAAAATCGTAGTTGTAATTTTTATATATACGGGAACTGACTTGAAGTAAATAATTTTGGGAGTGTACATAAAGAAATTCAGAACTATCTGCATACAATGATAATATAGAAAATATTACTTGTGTTGAAGCTTAATTTTTTTTATAGTTTTATGAATACGAAATACATTACTAAAAAGTTAATTAAAAAATATTATGCGTGAATGAGGTATTGAGAGGTTTTTAAACAAAGTAAGGAACAAAAGACGTCCTGTCAAAGCGGTTTCTTGAGTTTTCATGCCACTTGGTGATTTATTATCCACTTTATTCGCCTCTAGCGTCTAAATGGTGAGTCGTAGAAACTTAATGTAAATTGCATTTTTGTGTAAAATTACTAAGGGAATAATTTTGTAATTGAAATATTTTCTCTAAGTGTAAAAAATAAGGAGATAATCACAAAAAACTGATTTTGGCCACCATTTTTCCAAGATGGCGGCCAACGCCGGCGTGGTGCAGGGGTGCAAAATTAATATATCATACAGAACACTTTTTGGAAGCGATTAAAATTGTTTCCAGCTTTCACCCTATTTTTTTCCGAATTGAACCCTTTGCTGACGGGACTAATAGTGCGTTACAACATATTCAATTTTTACCTATTATTGGTAAATTTCAAGGCCTGAGGGGAACCTCTAGATATTATTTGCTATCAAAATCCTTTTACATGGTGAATAATGTATGCGAAAGGCAACTTTTCCGCACTATTACTTTACATTAATCAAATTTTGATTTTTTTCGCTCCACCCTAATATATACAGAATGTAATGAGCAAATAATTTTATCTAATAGCAAACAAAAACCATTTAACAATAGAGCTTGTTTAAACAAACATAAAAACAAATGTGATGGTCTCCATTATTTCACTAATAAAAAATGTTCATACAATGTATTACAATCTATTGGCTGCAATGCATTGACTGGTCACCCTGTTTTTTGCCAAATTCGATTACCATTTTCAAGAACCCTGAAGGGGGGAAATAGAGTTCTGTGATTGGCAACAAACCAAGTGTTATGCGAAGAACGTGTGTTAATGTTGTGAATATTGCTTTTTCAAAAAAGTTGCCATGGTTGACCGTTCAATGCATTTTAACACAATCTATACTAAAAAATGTCAGTCTTCTTAAATGGCACAATAAATAATAATGAAAATACTTAAATTTATTTAGTATAAAATAACAGCTATAGTATTTAATGAACCACTTGCAACAATGTGTTGTTCATTACATAATGGGCAAAATCAAAGTAACGGACGAACCTTTTGCAAGAATAATAAAAATGTACAACATTTTTTACTCTTCAGTTATTTATTGTAGGTAAAAATATTGGTATTTTTAAACAGAGTATAAAATTACCTTTAATGGTGATTAAAATTTCCATTCTCATGTGAAAACTAACAATGGGAAATATACATTTTTGAGCATGGTAAAGGAAGTACTAATTTTGGACACGAGTTACACAAGCATGCTAATCGAGACTCAATTCCTCTGCATTGATAAATCTCTGACAAATATATATTTTTTTCAATGATTTGAATGTACTAAGTTAGAAAAACAATCACAACATTTAAAGAAAAAGAATTTTATGATGATAAAAAAAATTATTTTGCATCAGGTGATGTTGGGGGCATATAACATTGGACTGGAGCAATGGTAATGGACATACCTTTTCCAAATTTTTAATTAAAATTCATGTTTTTTTCATCATTTTGTATAGAATATCAATAATACACAAAAGTTTATTTTAGGCAAAACTTTTTACACATTAATTTAACAAGTTACATTAGTACAGGTCAAATAGGTTTTTCATTGATAATTGGTGTGTATTTACAAAAATTTGGGAATAACCTTGTTTTGGCACTAGAAATGAAGATTCAATGAATCCCCAAATAAGCAGGTTGATTTACCCTATTTACGGAAGGGGGGCAAAGGGGTTCAATTTTGAAAACACTGAACTTTTTTTTATTTAGGTTGAGTGAGGTAGCTTTGTATATGTTATTCATATTGGGCTGTTTATTGGGGTACGTCATTCAATATTAATAAATGTCAGGTATTGCACTTGGGACACAAAAATTAAAATGCTGCTTACTATTTACAAGGTTCTGAAATTAATGCTAGTGATAAAAATATATTAATTTGTTACAATGGGTTCACCATAAGGCACCGAAATTGGCTCAGGGTATTTCAGGAATTAAAAATATAGACCAACTTGATCTTTAAACATGTATACACTCGAGGAGAGGACTAGAAGAGATCTTATTCAACTATTTAAATTTATTAAATCAGGTGATGTTGAGGGATTGGACTGGAGGTTATGGGTGCATGTTATACAAAATCGAGAAAGTAGAAAGCATTATTCTTACAATAACATAAATGCAATAGTTTGCTTGAAGGGGTGGTTAATTTGTCAGGAGTAGCTGGTTTTAAAAGACAACTAGATAGACATTGGGGAATTCTTAAGATAAGATAGTTTGTAGTTAGTTGGCATTACTCGTATTTGATTTGTATACGCTCACATAACAAATCATCTTGATATTTTTGAAAGAGATTTAAACCAGAATTAAATCATCAACACCCAGGATCATTAAAAAATTGTGAAGAACCCAAAAAGTTATGTTCAGGTGTTTTGTAATTCAAGTATATGCAAGATATTTATAATATTCAGAGATTAAGAATTACATAATATTCAGATATTACATATTCAAATATGAATAAAAACTTTTTGGTATTTTCAACACCTAACATGTTAAAAGCTGAAACCAGCAGATTGATTGAAGTTAGTGTTCCTGTTATGCGTTTTTCAAAGGGCGCCGCGCCCTGCCCTTTTTTTGTAAATGCCGATGTGCCCTGCCCTTTTAAGAAGTGAAAAATGTGCCCTGCCTTTTTTCAATATCTTCGTTGCGCCTTGTAATTAAAAAAAATATTTTTCCGCAAAAACGTAGGTCTGTAGGATTGCCTTGGTATCCCAATCGTACCCTTTGACCTTTTACATAACAAAAAGTGCCCTTTTACATAACAAAAAGTGCCCTTTTACTTAACAAAAAGTACCCTTTTTGACAAATCTCCCTGTCCTTTTTTTAAACTATGTGAACACTAATTGAAGTAAATAAGAAAATTCATTTTCTGAAAACTGCATTAATAAGCAATCAAATTTTTTTTTAATATAAACTATTCAACCAAAATTATACTCTTTCCACAGTGTTATTAAATAGATATCATAAAATTGTAATATAGTTTTTTAGTAGAACTGTTGCACAGATTATTTGGAGTGATAAAGCTTTTAAAAAAATGCTATTTTTAAAAATAATTAGTAGTTTTATATTTTGTAATAGAACATATGTTGAACTGCTAAAAATATAAGTTAATTTCAATCAGAAAATAATATAAGCACTTTTAATCTGGTTTAATCGAGAAAAACTTGATTTTATGAAAATGCATGGTTTTCAATACGGACGTCATTTTTATCATCATAGCATTATTTTTCTTGAAATGTTTTGATTGTTTTTCTAACTCAGTACATTCAAATCATTGAAAAAAAAAATTGTCAAAGAGATTGATCAACTCAATGGAATTGAGCCTCAATTCGAATGCTTGTGAAACTTATGTCCAAAATTAGTATATCCATTAGCATACTCAAAAATGTATATTCCTAAAGTTAGTTTTCATCATTTTTATCACTGTGAAAGGTAATTTTGTGCTCTTTTAAAATATACCAAAATATTTACCTACAATTAATAACTGAGGAGTAAAAAAAATTAACTTTTTTATTATTCTTACAAAATATATATTGCCTTATTTTAAAAAAATAATAGTTTTCTATTTTATAATAGAATAAGTGATGAACTGATAAAAATTATAAGTTTATTTCAATCAGAAGATAATATAAACACTCATTTTAAATAGTTTTTATTGTGAAAAAATGGACTTCATGAAAATGTATGGTTTTCGGTAACGGTCCGTTACTATGATTTACTCAATTATTTTTTTTATAAAAAAATTTCTTTTTAAATATAATGTTACTTAAGTAAAAAAAAAAGTAAACCTAAAGATTGAAGTTTTTCAGTTCAAAAATAAAGTTGCAGCATCAATATAAGCGAAGAATAGTAATGGACATACTAATAAAAGCCAGGTGGAAAAAATCACTAGCCTTTTTAAACTTACCAAACAAGTTACAAAAAATCTTAATATCAAAATTAAAACCCCTAACTATTATGCAATCAAAACATGCTAAAAGAAGAAAATAGTTTAATATTATCCCTTTCAAGTCCAATCTAGCTCTGATATGTACTGCCTGTTTCTAACTAACTGACATGTATGTAAACATGAATCTGTGGACCAAAAACTACTTAAAGTATATAAACATTGCACATATATTTAAAATGTACAAACTGACACCTTTAAAATGAGGTATAATTTATGTTACTGTGATTTTGAGAAAATTTTTACTTTGATGTGATTTTGCCCTAATGCAACTGTTATTTGCAATTAAACGACAATAATGGTTTCGAAAAAGTGTCGCCTAGCTAATGTTAAAATGTGGTATGGGGTTTCCCCAAAAAAATCATAATAAACTATCCATTCAATACGTTATTATAACCAGTGGCGTAGCCAGGATTGTCCGAAGGGGGGGGTTCATAAATTATTTTGGGTCCGACCAAAACCAAATAATTTTTTTTATTATAAATTGATTTGAACAATTTTTAACTAATAATTTTAATTAAATTTAATTAATAATTTTAATTAAATTTAATTAATAATTTTAATTAAATTTAATTAATAATTTTAATTAAATTTAATTAATAATTTTAATTAAATTTAATTAATAATTTTAAATTAGCAATTTTCATTAATAATTTTAAATTAGCAATTTTCATTAATAATTTTAAATTAGCAATTTTCATTAATAATTTTAAATTAGCAATTTTCATTAATAATTTTAAATTAGCAATTTTCATTAATAATTTTAAATTAACAATTTTCATTAATAATTTTAAATTAGCAATTTTCATTAATAATTTTAAATTAGTAATTTTAAATAATCATAATAATTTTTAAGTAGTAATTTTAAATTAGTAAATTTAATTTATGATATTTTTTAATTTAAGCAGTAGTTTTAAATTAAATTTCTAATTAATAATTTTAATTAATTAAATATATATAACAATTATAAATAAGATGTAAATTAAAAGCTTAATTTTCAAAGGTTAATCTTTAGTCATTTCCTAATTTAAATTACTAACAAACCTGGTTGACATTTTACTGGGATTTAAGTCTGTAGCTAAATATTGATGGGGGGTAATAATAATAATTTTTAAGTAGTAATTTTAAATTTGTAAATAATTCTTTATTATATAATTAAAATCATCATGCATGACTATGACGTGATATGGGGGAGGAGGTTTCATTGGTTGCTTGAGCAGCAAAACGGCGCATTGTGGCAAAATCATAACGGAAATTGACGTTGCTTGTAAAAAAATCAAATAAGTGAATAAAAAATATATTATTATAAAAAAAAACATTGATTTGTAGAATCTGTGAAGCTAGACAAAAAATGGAAAAATGCTTGTCTAATCACCAGCACAAGACGCAGCGCCGTATTTACGCGTGTTAGATACAGATGGCTCTACGAGTGTATATGTAAACCACATAGTTGGTATTTCCCAATCACAGGGCCATCTACAAAAGCTAATGTGCTTTAATAATGTCCCCAATCTACACGGACGTTATTTGTGCACGTTAGCTTTTGCAGATAACTCTGCGATTGGTCCACCACATGGTTTGAATGCACCAATCAAAGACTTTTGCAAAATGCAACGTGGCGTAAATAGCGTCCGTGTAGAATGGGCCTTGGAATATCTATTTTTTACTGGTTAAGTATACTTTCTCTTACCTAATGGTATAAATAAAACTGTCATATATAAAACACAGCTACATAATATGGTCAAACAGAAATATTTATGAAACAGTGGGAAAATACATGTCTAACGGTTAGAGATGTCAACATGAACTAAAGTACAGATTATAAATAATGAATAAACTTGTAAAAGTTTTATTTAAAAAAAAACCATTTATTAAACCCCAACAAAATAGACAGGTAAACATAAAGATAGAAAAAAAAATTATCGACGAAATTCATGCAAAATACTAAACGTATTATTATTGGTTTCGTTTAAAATCGCTCGTGAGCGTCTACTCTTACGTTTGGCTATTTTAAATATGACTATCAAATGCAAAAACTTTATTTTATCGAATTTTAAGAAATCTTTTAAAATTAAACTTTAATTAAAAAATGCCGTATGATATTTATCCACTTACCAGTGCAGTTTATCAAACTCAGAAAATACCGTTCATTTAGGTTTTTTTTTTACAATTTAAATATTCGCAGCTTTGCTCCACATTTAAACTGCATGTTCACAAAAACCATTCGTCCTTGCTGACTAAAATATAATATTAGTTCTTTCATTGTAACACCATTGAAATTATTTAAACTGATTCGAACCCAAATATAATAAAACCACATATACTCGCAGCGATTGGGTTCTAAAAGTTCAGTTAAATCTCATAATATTCAACGTAGATAAATATCGGCGCCAATATATTTCCCGCTCATTTCCATTTTTTTTTTATTTGAACGATGAGTATTTTGTAATGACAGAAGTGGCTCCCAAATGTCTGTTAGCTGTCTGTGTGCTGGCAGAAGAAACAAGATAATACGAGAAAATAAAATTGATTGTAAATGTAATAGAAGCACCAGAAAAAATTAAGAGGTGGGTTGGGGAACGAAATTTTTCTTTAGTTCGTCAATTCTTTCTAAAATGGCATTTAGTTTTAACAAAATAAAGACTTTCATTTTCAAGCAAGAGAATTTTTTTACCCCCCACAGAAAGTCAGGAGATACATGTGGGTTAGACCAGGAAATGCGACGCGTGTTTTCTCTATAAAAATCGGAGAAGAAGAAGATTTTTTTTTTTTTTTTTTTTTTTTTTGGCACTTGTTATTTTTCAAAAAAATAATTTTGGTCTGGCTATGGGGGGGGGTTCTAACCCAAAGTAACCCAATGCTGGCTACGCCACTGATTATAACTAAGGCCCAATCTATTTTGAGAACAAAAATATTGAAATTTAACAAAAATATCAAGTTTAGACCAAACAAGATGACAAATAAATTAAAAACGATATTCTAAAAGTATACAACTCACTATTTCTACAAATAGGTTTGCATCAACAAATTCGGAAAAGTTTCGCTGGATGTCTAATTGTAAAAAAAATCTCCCAAATCATAATTATAAATTAATTATCGGTAACTAAATTTCAGGAGGCGTGTGAGCAGACGACAGAAAGTAGAGGCAAATCCAAACAAAACATTATATGCTCGATATTGAAGTCTGTGCTACAACACACAAGCATCGTTAAAATAATTAGCTCCTATGTTCAAGACGTCATCATCTGAAAACCAATAACCTTATATCTCAAATTCCAGGGAGGCCTCCGTGGCCGAGCCGTTAAAGGCGTCAGCGCTGGGAATACGAAGGTTCCTGGTTAGATGCTAGGCGATGGACTTGACAAAGAAAAGTAAAAAGTAGTGATCTTGTGATAGGAGGGTTGCCAGCTTCGCTACAAAATACTAGAAAAGTCGTCCAGAACATCCGCAAAATTTAACGGCGTGTATACGGGACTGGTGCACGATAAATCTGATCGGGGTCCAAAGTCCCGACGTCTATTGAAGGCTTTGGGTGCCAGTTCAGATGTTTCGTCGTCATCTGACCATGGTTCTAAAATAACGAGATGCATGTATGAATGTGTGTGTGAATGTGTATATGTTCCCGGGTCTTTCCTACTAGATAGACCCCGAACCGTCGCCAATAGCCCAATGTGCAGCTCTAGTGCGACGTTAATTAACCAATCCAAACCAACTCAACTCAAATTCCAGGGCCGGTGGCCTCGAGGAACATTATCCGGCTAGATTGGTTTGGTTTGGTTTGGTTAATTAACGTCGCACTAGAGCTGCACAGTGGGCTATTGGCGACGGTTCGGGGTCAATCTCGAAGGAAAGACCCGGGAACACATACACATTCACACACACATTCATACATGCACCTCGTTACTTTAGAACCATGGTCAGATGACGAGGAAACACCTGAACTGGCACCCAACGCCTTCAATAGACGTCGGGACTTTGGACCACGATCAGATTTATCGTGCACCAGTCCCGTATACACGCTAGTATAATTTGTTGGATATTCTGGAAATTGTTTTCTATGTCAAGTCCATTTCCCGGATTCGAACCACCAATCCTCCGATTAGTAGCTGAACGCCTTACCAACTGAGCAACTGGGGCTCTTATCCGGCTAGAAATCAGAGAATTGAGAGTTCAAATCGAAGCTAGCCTTGACAAAAAGTAAGCGTAGCTGTGCCAGATTAGTGCCACTGTGCAGCTCTAGTGCGACGTTGATTAACCAAAGCTAAACCAAAGACAAAACATTTTCATTTGGTTTGGTTAATTAACGTCGCCCTAGAGCTGCACAGTGGGCTATTGGCGACGGTTCGGGGTCTATCTCGAAGGAAAGACCCGGGAACACATACACAATCACACACACATTCATACATGCACCTCGTTATTTTAGAACCATGGTCAGATGACGAGGAAACACCTGAACTGGCACCCAACGCCTTCAATAGACGTCGGGACTTTGGGCCCCGATCAGATTTATCGGTGCACCAGTCCCGTATACACGCCGTTAATTTTTGCGGATATTCTGGACGATTTTTCTAGTATTTTGTAGCGAAGCTGGCAACCCTCCGATAACAGATCGCTACTTTTTTACTTTTCTTTGTCATGTTCATCGCACGGGTTCGAACCACCAATCCTCGGATTAGTAGCCCACCACGCTGCTCAGAAACAACTGGTTCACCCTTGGGATAGTTGTTTGGGGTATTCCCACCAAGCCAGATTTAGAGTTAGTGGACCCCTAGGCTAAATATGTGGTGCGAGCCCTAAACTACTTGGTGGTATGAATACCCCTTTGTAAATCGAAATGGGGAGGGGAGATCGGACATTTTTTTTAAATGCAAGAATTGAAAATTTGCAGACTAAATAATTTTTCCAGTTTTAATAAAATTGGGATGCACTGTTTTTTTTTTTTTTTTTTTTTTTTTTGTAAATTTCCAATACTATGTTGAACAATTTCAAGGTATTTCTATGGAAGTTATGAAAATTACAACAAAATATTGCGCTCGTCTCCGTATTATTCTCAAATTACCATGAACAGAATAACGTGTCGAATAAAAACAACTGATTTCCAAAAATAGTAACACAATGCCATTTTAAATTATCACAAATTAAACACATATTTTAAAAGAATATAAAAGTGTTATGTAATATTTGCGTTGTACAAATCCATTAAGAAAAATAGAAATGTTATGTGTCATAAAAATGTTGTAGAATTTTATTTTCATTAGGATTTAGTTGGATTTATTAGTTATTTAGAAACTTTTTTGGTACTTATAATTTTTTTTGTCTAAGTGATTTATTTTCAAACAAGTCGTTGTCATAATTTTGAAGTGTTGAGACACTCATTTTTCAGTAATCTATATTATTATTGGCGAGTTGTGCGGGCCCCTAGGCAGTAGCCTATGTATAAATCCGCAGTCAATTTTATCATCTGAACTCCCTTTTGGGCAGTCGTTTTGGGATTCTCGTACCATAACAAAATTTTCCAATTAATGTAACCTAAATTTAACAACAAAAAAACTTGCTATAATTGCGCAAATAATAAAAAAAAATCATATATATTATAATTTTATATACACGGTTAAACATTGTATTTTACTTAGTATTTGCATCACAACAACTTACAGGGTTGACAAAGTTGGCTTAGTAATCTATTTGGCTACAATACATATTGCGTGAAAGAACAGATAATGTTTGCAGCTGAATTTACCTATCGATTTAGAAAAACAAAAAAAATTGCGCCGGAAATTCCTTATACCGATTTATTGAGAATATTTTTATTTCATAAGCAAACGTAAGAAACAATAAAAAATTAGTAGTACAACATTAAAAAAAAGCACACCAAAAATAGTTTCATGTGAAAATGTACACGAAGAGAATAACAAATATGCAAAAATTTTGACTAACGTTTAAATATAAATCGAATTTTGTGTTTTAAAATATAAAATTAAATGTTACAAAAATTATTTTTTAAGTCTAATTTGCTCTTATTTGAATCTTAAGAAGAATCTCGAAGAAGGAGGTCCATCATGCGTGACTGTGGTGTGACACGAGGGAAAAGGGTCTCGGTGATTACGGGACGTAGCAAAAGTTCCTGAAACATTCCTTTCACAAACTTTGACATAAGAAACTTTTTATAGAAATCACTATATCTTTCTAATGGGTTAAAATACATAGAATGAAGGTTTTAATTACTATTATTAACTACATAAATTTAAAATTAAGTAACATAAGGGAGGAGGGGGGTGTACAAAAAGGTGAAAAACGTTATGACATAATAAAAGAATGCAACGTAACAGTGCAATCAATTATTTTTATTTGAATTTTAATATAATAGGGGGGGGGGGGGGGGGCTATGTAAATCCGCCACTGCTTCCTGGAGTCATGTGGATTTGTAAGGGCGCTTTAGCTGCCGGCTCCTACTTGTGTTGTCCCTAAGCTAGTACTCTGCGCACTTGTCACAAGTTTAAACTGGTATTTTATTCGTCTTGAACTGCTCTTTCAACGTTTTTTGACTGACCGTTAGCTAGTCCACAGACAGACACTTTCTTTTATTACAGATAGGGAAAACTGGCTATAAAACGGTATGCTTGCTGACCTAAGCTTGAGAATCCATATTTATACAAATACAAATACAAATATTGACGACCAACAACAGGCTCAAGGCCCAACAAGGTTGGTCCATCTAGTACCTCTTAACTATCCCCCAATGCATATCTAACTTCTTCTTAAAATCCGTTACTCCTTTACAATTAACAATATTCACTGGCAAGTTGTTCCATTTGTCTATTACCCTATTATAGAAATAGTGTTTTCTCCCTTCCCGATTAAAATGGGATTTGTTATTATGTGATATAGTATTTCTAGTGAGAAAATACAAGCACAAAAGATTGAACAGTTACTTTGGATTTGGAAAGTTTGTATAACACATTAGTCTTATTAGTATAAGAAAGATAACGGAAAAGATATCTATTTTTAAACTAGGGTAATAAATAATTTGGATGTCGCCGCACAAACTTTTTTCCATATTTAAAAATTTAATTACTCTGATACCATTCCACACAGTGGCGGCGATTCGGGGGGGCAAGGGGGGGCGGTTGCCCCCGCACTTTTTTCGGATGTTGCCCCCGCAACTTTTTTATATTGGACTTTTTAAAACTAAATTACAAGTCAATTGTTTTACTGCATTGCCTAACAAAGGAAACATTTTGGACCCCAACTTTCTCACACTACCATAGGAACGTAAATAAGGGGGGGGGGGGGGAATCAAAGGATCAAACTCCTCTCATTGACAGATTTAATGTGCACTAGTCGCCTCCAAACGTCAAACGTTTGGACGATGGGAGAACGGGCTTGCAACCTCCCGGTAAGGAACTTGGGGCTTTAAAGAGCGCCAAATTGCGAGTTCAAATATTAAATCAAGTAGTATATGGTAATAAATTTTGCTTCTAAAGTACCAGTAATTGTTAAATTAAATCAAAACAAAACATACATATGCAAAGTCTAATCAAAGCGATTAACTTTTTTAACCAACCATATAATTTCTATAGTTTTTCTGAAAGAAATAGTTTATAATAATTTTACTTATGATTACTTATTAAATAGTTAGGTTATGAAATAGTTTATTTTAGTCAGAAAATCTCTGATTTTAACATTTTTAAAACACAATCCACAAAAGTATATTTGTTTACTTTCCTTATCAGCGAATGTTCTCAAAGATGATGGCAGAAAAGATTTAATAGCTTTTTTTTTTAATTCTCAATGCTTTGATTTCCAAAACATCAAGAAAATAGTTTATTGTAACTACGTATTAAATCTACAAAATACCCAGAATCAATCAGAATAACTCATTCCCAAGTTTTCTCAGTTTTACATATAAGCAGTAGGGAAAAAAGGCGAAACGGCGCCGAATATGACTTATGACTCTCGTTTGTACAGTCATTTTGGAGTCTACAGAGCAAACTGTATATGACTTATGACAACTCCGATAGATATTTATTTGTTTTTAAATCAGCCGTTGATTTTTTTTATTCAATCAAGGCCACAGGGCCATAGCTCAGTCTTTACACGTCGTAGCCTTCGCTTAAGGGTCTAGTTAAATTGTCTTCGACTATAGCTAAAATAGCCAAGTGATATAAAGGTGTTTTGAACAGTTCATACTTTTTATACTCCTGAAAATTGGACTTTAGTTTTTGTGGCCCTTTTATACAGTATTTCTGAAAGTTATCGTGCTTTGTTTTGCCTTTTTAAGTCAGAATATCGAAAACAGAAAGCTTTTAACTTGTCTCAAATCAGCTTTATGGTATGAAAACTTCTTTTCTTAAATTTATGTTATTAAGTTTTTTTTTACTGTGTATTTTAAGTTGGTATACTTCAAATAACACTAAATAGTGAGTAAATACAAGTGTGCAATATCATAGCTTTTTTATAGCAATATAATAGCAAATTTTTTTTTATTCCACCTCCCCCCCCCCTTCCCATTTGGGGGACTTCTTGTTTCCCCTTTATCTTGCCCCCCCACTTTCAGCACCCAATCGCCGCCACTGATTCCACACGAACACAATTCAGTAGGTGAGAAGAGCAGTAATAGTCTAATTAGAAAAAAATAACTTTAAAATAAAAACGGTCGCTATCCTTTTATAGGAAATCATGTGATATCTTCTTAAATTGAATTATGATATATTTTCAGGAATTTTCACTGGTGTGGAAAATTGCATTTTTCTCATCGAACAGGTATCAAAGTCCATGAAGTTAACGAAAACTGAGTTGTGTTAAAAAACATTCCTTACCAAATTTAAACTAATTTAATGTAAATGAAAAATTGAACTCTGTGATTCTATACTCCAAAAATTCTTTAGTTTAGGCTTCCCCACATTGCGGTCTTATTCGTTTTGATTTATTTACAGTAGCACAGAAGTTTCTAAAAGGGACGGCAGGAGAATGGAACAGAAAAAAAAATAAGGGCTCCTAATTCTTTTTTGACGTGATTACGTCTTTAATATCGGTCCGAGTACTGGGTCATCGATAGAAATTTGCACATCTAAAGTGTTGATATTTCAAAGTAAAACTCCAGGAGGAATGAGTTTATGGGGATAAATGAACTACCAGCGTGTAGAGGAAGGTCGGCCGCGTCGACCCTGTAAAAAAAAAAAAAAGAGGGATATTATGGAACTTTTTAAAACGTTATCAAAAAGCAATTTACAAAATGGGCGAAAGTATATAATTAACTTACTTACAATCTCTATAATTAGGAATAATAGTCTCTTTATAATTACCTCTATCTCTATAATTAAAAATGTCTGTCCAGCAAATGTTAGATTTCTAACACTGATTTGGGTGATTATGTTTTAATGAGCCGTGACATTAAAAATGTGCAAAAACATTTAAAAGGGTTTAAATTTAATATCCATATAATTTTTATTTGCTTTTTTGTATGCATCTCGCAGGCTGCCGAGGCGCACCCTAATAATACTTCACAATTATTATGCTTCCACTGTCCACAACACACAAATGGGTTAGAGGCCTTGAAATACACTGTAAGCAGCGTACCTTCGGATGAGATATTACAGGGTTTTATTTCATTGAGTTCAGATTAAAATTTCGTAGATTAAAGTTGCAAAAACGAGCTATTGATTTATATAATGGTTTATAATCTTCTATAAACAGCGAAACTTTGAGAGGTTATGAGGGTTCAATTTGAACTGCATCCGATTTTAGGATATCATCAGAAACTTGCATTTTGTGTAATAATTATTATTATTTTTACTCGTACTCAGTCTCAACTACACAGCACCATGGAGCTAGTAAAAATATTATAACGTATTTGATATTTTTTAGTTAAAAAAATATTCGAGAAAGTAATATGAATATTTTATAATCGCATAAATCATTTGTCATACATATTCGTAACCTAAATTTAGATTAAGAATTATAGTATAGCAGAATTTCAATAGGGGATAACTTTTTGAGATAGTTTAAATCAATAAATATTATATCCATATTTGAATTAACAAATAAAATAAATTTTTAAACAAAGTAAATATTAAAAAAATGAATTATATTTTCCTTTGCAAAATTAGAACTTTTATTATGAATGATTTTTAAAAAAAAATTCAAATGTTTCTAGGAATATTTTTTCTTATAATCAAGTGTTTACTAAGCTGACATTAGTAAAATTTATTTTAACTTAATCAAAAAATAAAATTAATGCCTTTAAAGAATTAAATCTCAATCTAAACAGCTATATGTTATTTGTAATACATTGTGATGATTTGTATATTTAAAAAAGTTTGTATATTTCAAGGTAGCATATACACTAAAGTAATTTGCTCAAATGTGTACTACTTTTTCCAAGAATTAAAAAACTTTAAAAGTAACAGTTACTGCACATATACAATCTAAAGTAAAAAAAAAGTTTTAATTTTAATTCTAACTTGATAGTAAAAATACTGTAAATTGTGATCTTATTTAGACAATTAGAGATAAGTACTGACTTATTGCATTAGTAATTTTTAGTAAATAATGTATTAAATTAATTCCATAAGGCTGAAAAAACAAATGTTTAACTCATATGTACATAATTGTAAGAAAGTCAGAAAATTAAGAACATAATATATGTACAAACTATATAATTGATCATTCATTCACATGGTCAAATACTTAAAGTTCAATTGATAAAACATTTATTATTCAAAATTGAAAAATATTAAGCAAAAACTGTTAAAAAAACAGTCTTGTTCATGAATCACATTCATGTTTAACAAGATATTTTGTAAGAACCCTTCACAGCTAATAGACTATACAGGAGTTTAGGAGAATATATTGGAGTTAAAAATTGTAAATATATTACTGATCAAATTAATTGTAACAATATGGAATATTCATTAACAAAAATAGGACATATCTTGTAAAGAAAGTTTAACAAAATTACAGTGATGATTATGGCACACACTTTATAAGTTTTAATGAAAATACAAGTAAACTTATACAAATTACAACTTATTAATGACCCGAATATTTTTGTAAAGAATATTAAGTCTTAAATAAAAAAAATCCCACCAAATATATGAGAAATAAAAATATTTTAATGTGAATTCAAGAGGTTATATTGTAACATTGTCCATTACAATAATTCCAATGTTTTAAACAGACCATCTGTGAATTTATTCCCTTGAACGTTTTCTTACAAAATAATTTAAAAATTAATTTTGTGATTACACATGTTGATATTCACCTAAATTTGCCTTTCTTTAACAAAAGTAAAATATGTAAAAATTTCACGCTGACTTTGTATCTTATACTTATGATATGTTACCTAGTCTAACTTTTTTCATGTCTGGTAATATCTAAAAAAGTCATCTATATCCAGTTGAAAAAGCAAACTATGCTTGCTTTTATATTGTAAAAAAATTATACATACTATGTAAATGACCAAACTTGAACACGGAAATAAATTAATAACATATATGATACATAAAATAGATTACAAAATAAAATAAGTAACAGATTTATTGGCATTTAAACAAAGTTTCAGAGATAGATAGACAATTTTCTTAAAATATTTTTATTTGAAGAATAAGTCGAAAGTTAGATATATCTCACCTATAAGATATTGTTTATATAAGAAAAATAAATCCAAGTATATACAAAAAGAAAATAAAAATACTAATGTGCCTTTTTGAAAATTCTAGAAGTTAATAATAAAAAATAGTTTCCATAATTTAATTTGTGGCTCAGTTATGAACCATTTAATTGCAAAATTGTGGTCTTTCACAACTAATTAAAATTAAACAAGTAAATAAACCAAACCAAACTAGTAGAAAATAATGATTAAATAAACCTAGTACACAATAAATTACACTAATTTACATGATGAAATAGCATTTCTTTGAGAAACTTTCATTTCTTTGGAAGTCAAATTCAACTACCTCCTTCAAGTAGAAAATACTTTTCTTCAAAAGTCATAACTTAAAGATTCGTACTTTGTATAAATGACTCTGGCCATTTGTCTTTTCTGGATTCCTTTTTACTTTTCTTTTTAAAGCTTTCATGCAGAGTCTTTTTGTTACCGACTTTAAATCCATGTTTTAAAAGACCACTTTCATGAGCATTTATGGTTACTTTCGTAGATTCAATAAATCCAGCTTCAGTTTGGTCAACTGACATATGTTTTTGACTTTGCCAAACTGAGGATAAAGACTGTCCTCGAGCACGATCAGGTATTGGGAGTTCTAAATTTCCAGTGGTTAATACTTCAACACTAGCTGTTGGTGCTTCAAGGCAAGGAGAAATGAGTTCAGGATTATGTGCCAATATTTCTACAACATCGACTGCTTGAGGTCTTATTTGTGGGGATCTAGACCAACATCTACGTAAAAGCAAATTTCTGAAATATAAAAATAAATTTTAAAAGCTGGAATTGTTACTAGTTTTATTCAAATTTTATAGATTAGAAAAATAGCTTACAATTCAGGTTTAGATCCTTCAGGAACTGTAAGTGTTTTAAAGCTTTTTATGTGATCCAAGACTTCACTATTAGATAAGCCTTGATATGGAACACTTGCAAAAGTAATTATTTCATATAATACTACTCCATAACTCCAAACATCAGACATTGGGGTGAAAAGACCATCAATGAGACTTTCAGGAGCCATCCATCTTACAGGAAGCATTCCTTGAAATTGATAGCAATTCAAATTAATTTATTAAACATATTTTGTTACTTTAAAACAAAAAAAATTCTGAAAAGCTCAAGTTCTGCAAATAAGAGGTTTGAAACATTTTTACATAATAGTTTAAAATAAATCAGTAAATTAAAATTTTGTAGTTATTCATACACAAGTTTAAAATCTGCGGCAAGTTTAGGAAGACTAGACATTTAGAAGTATGCAAGTACTCATTGGTGTATACAGTGTCCAGAAAACTTGAGGAACATGTAGAAAATAGTTATTACTTGCAAAAGAGTAACATTACCTGTATGTTTAGTAGGCATTCGAGTAAAATAAAAAACATGGAACTAATTCCATTTTAAGCTAATAATGGGCATGCCACATGTTAATATGGAAATCTATGTTTCCAAATGCAATTGTTAAAAAAAAATCGTATACCATTGTTGAAATTATTTCTTTTATATATATATATATATATATATATATATATATATATATATATATATATATATATATATATATATGGAGAATGTTGTATATATATATGATGAATATATGTATATATATAATGAATATATATATATATATATATATATATATATATATATATATATATATGGAGAATATATATAAATATACAAGAATGGAGTGTGTGTAGATTCAAACAAAACCACTCATTTTTAAATTTTTGCATGAATTAGGATACACAGATTCAGAAAATAACACTAAAATTGTTTTTGTTTGCCGGTTTCAACTCAAAAACGGTTGAACAGATTTTTATGAAGCGTGCACCATTTTATCAATAATCCCCAACTTAACATCTGCATGTTGTTTCAAGTGGATATTTGCAACTATTAAAAAGTTATAGAACTTTCTTTGGTTATTAACAAAAACCACAATAAACCAGCTGTTTCGTCTGAGGCCATGGGTATCTATTTATGCCCGTACATACTTTGCTTTGTTTCCAGATCTTAAATGCTTTGTGGTGCAACCAAATTTCCAATCCAGAGTGATTAAATTTATGCATATCGTGCTATTTGTCATGGAGTGGCAGCGACTGGTTGGTAAAAGTTAGGGGCAAGATAAAGATGAAGTAAAAAGTTATTACTGTTCTCAATTTTTTATTTTTTTAAGATTTAATGGACTTTGCTGAGAATATTTTATAATTTTCTAACTAAAAATTTAACAACTTGCAGGTAATCAAATTTACAAAAATAAAAATTTGTAAAAATTAAGAATAAATGAACTACTAACCTTTTTTATTGTATCTGTAATAATCTGAATCGTACATAGCCCGGCACATTCCAAAATCAGCAATTTTAACCGACCTGGATATATTTACTAAGCAATTTCTACATGCAAGGTCTCTATGTACATATTTTTTATCAGCTAAGTAACTCAATCCTCGAGCAATATCCATAGCCATATTAGTCAATCTTTTATCCGACACTTCATCATTATTTATTCGATCTTTTCCTGCAGCAATACTACGACGACTTAAAAGATAAGTTTTCAAATCCCCTACAATAAATTAAAGTATTTTTAATTATGCAAAACATTTAAGTATAAATAAATGCATTGTTTTTAAAAGTAAGACTTACCATATAACATGAATTCCATAACAGTGTAAACTGGTTCACCCATTGTACAAACACCTACTAGCTTTACAATATTTATATGGTCAAATTGCTTCATAATTTCAGCTTCACTAAGAAAATCTAGCTAAAAAATTACAAATGTAAATCAGAGAGAATTCTCAATGAATAGTTTTCAAAACATAAATGCTATATAGAGAAAGAGCTCAAATGAAAACATGTATTATATGCGAGCACTGAACTTATAAAGTTTAAAGTTTATTAAAAATAATACTTTTAGCAGTTTTATTATGCAAGCTAACAAATAGAAATTACATTTCACTTTCTTAAACATATAAGATTTAGATGAAACTTATTAAATAAAAAAAAAAATCTGATTTTACACAGATAAAGATAGTTAAAACTGATTAATTTTAAGAATACATTTGCATATTTAAATAAAATTAAAGGCATTATGCATTAAAAAAAGCTAATTTTTTTGGCATAAGATTAATATAAGAAAAAATCATTTTGTTTATTCACAGGCATTTACCTTATTAAAATATTAATAAAGTTATTTACACTAGGAAGCAAAAAATCCTAATTTTTCTTTTTAGACCATACGCATATATTATCCTTAAATATTGTAGTAGAACGGTAATATTTGTTTTTTATTTTGGGGTACAAGATACATTCTTTTGAAACTATAAAATAAATTTAAAGGAAAAGGGAATTAAATTTTTATACAAATTTTGATATGTTATGCTGCTTTTAATAAAAAATATCCCAGGAAAGCAAACTTCAAGTATTTTTAATTAAATGATACCATGATCCAAATTAAAGGTAATACACATGTGAATACATTTGTGATACACATTTTCAAAAAAAATTAAAGTAAATTAAGTACAAGTTTTCTTTGTCACTTTAAAATAAGTTTGCTCTTTACTTTCTAATAAAGAGTTCATAAAAATGTGTAAAAAACACGACATTATTTTCAAAGTAACTTTTATAAAGTAAAATACTAGAATGATTGAGATGGTCTTACAAAAAAAAAATCATAAAGCAAATTCCTAAATGTGTTTATATTTTTAATTATATTAGCTTTGTTACCAGCAGCAAAAGAATAGAGAAATAATAAAGGAAATGTGTATGCACTATTAAACAAATCCTTTCTAACCACTTTTAATTTTCAAACACTGATTGCTAGTCTTAAAAGCGGTACTCAGGTGTAGAAAAGTGACTATGTGCTATTCGATGAGACTGCTTAAAGGTTCCTTAGCTGCCAAGTTGGGAGTTGGCATGTCTATCTCGAAAATTAAGTTTTAGAGTAGCAACGATTTAGTATGACAAGATACCTTGTAGACATGAATGTTCTGAACAGAACATGCATAATATTTATTTGTTTGAGATTTCTTACAATGTTATGTCCTGCAAAATATGTCAGAAAGATAATATCCCCTTTCTCTTTTAGCAGGTATAATAGAGTTTCTGAGGTGTAAAGTTGAGTCTTGTGTTCATGGAGATATTTTTAAACATTATTGTGAGATGTAGCTCCTATAAGGCGAATAGGGTGACAATATAAAAAAGGGAGAATGGCTTTACATGAATAATTTCCAGCAGGACCATATCTATAAAGGAAGATGATTTCCAATGCTTACTAGTGGCGAATAGTTGTAAAATTTCTGATGCATTTCGTAATGCGACAGAAATCATGAACAAACAAGTATTATATATATTTTATTCAAAGCATTCATGCTTGCAAAACACCTTTTCATACAAAATCAATACTATTCTACAACTTTGTAATTGGATATTTTATGAAAATCTTGTATAGTTTTCAAGATAGGCTAGTTAACTCAACTTTGATGATAGAATACATTTTAAGTCTCAGTGAATAACTCATAGTTTACTATACTTAGGCACCCTTTTTGTGATTATAGTAGTTGGCATTCAAAGGTTAAAGGGGTTAAAAATATTTCAGCATTCTGTTACACACTGTAAAATAATTTCAACTTAATTTGAACAAAACAAGGAATTTAGTAACCTTTTCATCTGGTTTTGCTCCATTTTTTAAAGTCTTTACTGCCACAGAAATCCACCCTTTGTTTTTTATATGTGCCTCCCCACCATATACGTTACCAAAGGCACCCTCACCCAGTTTTCTATTGATGACAATATGGTCTCTTGGCATTTCCCATTCATCAAGAGCAAGTGGTCCACTACTGGCCATCAAACCTAACTCTTTCATTCGTGCTTCAGTGATTTTCATTCTCTTTTCATATCTATGAGTGCCAAATACCATGTTAAAAAAATCCTTTAAACAAACTCATCAGTAAATGAAATATTATTTAAAATACATCAGAAATTAGTTAAATGAATTTAATCTAAATATATGAATATAAAAACTAAGTAATCATATACTTAGTACATTTTTATTATAACTATTTAAAAGAAAAGCATACTAAACAGAATGTATTTAGTTTCATGAAAGTCATTTTGCAAATTGGATTATCAAATAATAAAAGTTGTGCATGAAGATACATAATATTAACTAATATCTAAAGTGAATAATTAATCAATGTGAATTTTTAGGAAAGTTTTGTACTTCTTAACTTCCAATTCCTTTTGGGGTCTTAAAAATGTTAAATAATTATGTATTTTCTAAACAAAATTATAGCAAAATACATCACTTACATAATGCTAAATAACTTTAATCAATTAATGTTTGTGTCTATGGGAATTACACATTAAATTGGTTAAAAGTTGGCGATACCCTGCTTGAAAGTTTAATAAGTTTCAGACTAACAAGAAAATTAAACTAAATTTATAAAATTGTTCATAGCCACAAAAGATATTGTTCTGTAAGATTATTATTTTGAAATCCCTTTTGAACTGCAACTTCACTTAAACAAAATTATTTAGTACTATAACTACAATTACATTTACACACAATATTGAAGCATTGGCAATATTTATGTTTAAATATACATTTAACAAAAATATGCTTGGTACATAATCACATTAAAATATATTAACGTTAAAATGTTGAAATACAGTAAAAGTCTCAAATCTGGAATGGTTGTGACTTCAGCAATTCCGGATTTCGGAAAATTTCGGATTTTAGATCATCATGATACCCATTAACATGCCATACTCTCTGTTCAAAAACAAGTCCAAATTCCAGTCCGGAATTAAAATTTCACACATAAAATTTTAATTTTCTTTAACATAGATACCGAAACTATTTAAAGAAATCGGTAAATTTGAGAGTAAAAGAAAAGAGTTGATAGTCATTATTTTATTGGAGCCAGAATGCATAAAAAATCGCTAAATCCTCTATATATCGCTAGCTAACATTATTGTAGCAGAATTAACATTTCTTAACATTCAACACAATCTGGTTTTGTCCATATTGTGTGCCAAGGAGTGAAATTTTGCACGATTTAAATGGATGAATGTCCATATGGTAATCTTCATCTCCCCTCCACTCTCTCAACCAACCAATTCGTTAAGGAAAAGTACTGATAACGCTATTGTAGAAATGGAATGACTTCACATTCTCAGCTTGCCCATTTTGAGTGCTAAAGTGAGAGGTACCTTCTGGAGGTTTAAATTAACGCATACCCACAATGTGAACTTCACCCCCTTTTACCATCCAGATACTTCTGTTCAATTTGTTTCTGGAAAAAGGGAAAAGCAAGTTTGGAATTTTTTCAATTAAAATAAAAATTTCACTTTTTAAAAAAAAGAAATTTAAAAAGGTCTGGGTATTAGATCATTTTGGATGTTAGACATCCGGATTTCAAACTTTCCCCTGTACTTGTTTTAAGGTGAATTAGTCTCTATATAAATATAAAATTACTTCAATATTATAACATTTACACTTTAAGAAATTTTCAATACATTATTTTACTATATATGAAGGTTTTTATGAGTAGATTGGGGATGCAATTAAATTAGTAGAATTCATAAAGGAACTGTTTACTTTTAGAAAATAAACTTACCGTCGTTTGTAAAAAATAATTCCAGACATCACAAGCAAAGCAAATAGTAAAAGTCCAATAATATTTACAATCAGCAATGCAAGGTCACATGATATACCAAGCAAACTTCTCAAACCTTCCACAGAACAGTTACTATATTCTAAAATAGTAGAAAACACAATTAAACTTTTGAAGAATTAATTTTAGTCTTTCAAATAAAAAATAAAATTTTACCTATAGAACCATCTACAGGTTTTCTACCATCAGAGGTACGCCAAATGACATTGGTTTCATTGAAATCTAATTCACCTTCACTCTGGGAAGATGGATGATAAACTCCAATTGGTCGATAAGAATGGTTTAACCACTGATAAATATTCACATCAGAAATACGACTAGATCCTAAGAAATAGAGTGGTCCAGTAACACCATTGAAGTTTGTTTCATTTAGTAGTTCTACAAGTCGCCTAGAACAAATTTAAAAGCTCACAAATTATCAAAATAAAAAATACATTTTACAAGAAATTAGTTTACAAAATTGTGACCAATCAAACCACAGTTGACATTTGATAACAGTAGTCCTAAGAATTCCCAAAACATCTTTGGAAAATGCCAAGTACAAAGCCTGGCTATGAAAAGTTGTGAGGTCTCCAAAACAACATAGTTTAATCTGAATTAACAGAGAAAATATAGAAATCACATGTTTTTTATTGATTAACCAAAGATTTAATAAATCCAAAGTTCCACTCACACAAATTTTTCTGTTAATACCATTAAAATGTCAAAATCTCAGTCATTCAGTTAACTATTTAACCCATTAACTATTAAAGAAATCCAAAATCTGTAAGGATTGTAGCCAAATTGCACTATACAGTACAACTTAACCAAAATAGGCTGCGATAATGTAAAAGTGCATTCTTTCATGAATTTAATAATGTAATTGATCACTTTATTTTAATTAAAGGTTCTAGATTGGATATTTAAATAAAAGTTGCACAATAGCTACAATTACAAAAGGTGATGGGGGTGGGGGGTAAGAAGCTAGTGTACAATAAAATGAAATGTCATGGCCGAATTTCTTCTTGTTTGTTATGGTGTGAAAGTTTGAAGAGTGGAATACCAGATCAGGTTTTGTAGTCATTATCTGGCCATGGTTTAAAATCATGAAGCAGTGTTCTCGGGTCTTTCACTTCAGATAAATCCTAAATTCTCTTCAATATCCTATTGTATAGCTGTAGTGTGCAGATTATTTCAATCATTCGGAATAGATCGCCAAAAATTATCAATGTTCAATCCCGATAGAAAGATTGAGGAACACTGCCTTTTGATTGGAAACATCAAGCCCCTTCAAACACTGTTTAAAATATTATCCCTGGTAGCAAATTCGAAAATGCTAAAACTAGTTTTAAAAATATTGTGGACAATCGGAAGTAAGCATTTAGCTTGATGAATTAAATTTGGCAAAAATCTATGAAATATAGGTACCCTATCAAAAAGTTAGGTTGCTTATTTAATTAATATTGTTGTTAAAGATTCGTAAATGTGAAATGTTCACCTGCCATCACTGCTCAGTTGAATGTTATTTGAAAATAATATTACTTTAATAATTCAAAAACTTAACATTTTAAAATACCTAGAAGTCTTGCTAGAATGAAGTGTTGCAATATGAGAGTTATTTTCTTTGAATAATGTATCCAAGGCCATTGCATATACCCAAACTGCATCATATGCGTATCCACCATAGTGACTAACTTCTACACCCTAAAATAATATAAAAAAATAAATATCAAATGTAATACATGATTCAAAAGGAATAAAAAGTCTATATTAGTCATCAAATGTTGGTGTAATGTCAGAAGCATGAAGTTTAAGCTTATCAATTTATATTCTAACTTGCTACATGTCTCATAAAGCTGGAATCTTTTGAGAATCCCATTCTTGCTTCAAAAAGTGGTGAATTTTGGCTATATAAACAAGGCCTATTACTAAGTTTACACGGAAACTTCCCTTAGGGGGTTTAATAAAAGTGGAAAGTAAAGGATTGCTCTCTGAACGAAAGATTACAAGCCAGATTTCCCTGGTGCCGTCATCGGCCCGCATTTCCAAGTACCATATTCAATATCCTCAATAACCAGACTTTTTAAAAATTAACTTAATTACAACTTGGACGGAACAATGGACCCACTCAATAACGGGTAGAAGAACCTTTAATTTTATTAAAAAACCAAATAAAAACTTTCATATAATAAATACCAACTTAATTTACTTTCTAACAGGACATGGCCCATTTTTAAAACATTTGCATAGATTCAAGGTTGCCGACTCCCAGCTCTGCCCATGCACACGGGGTATCGGGGACCCAGACCACTACCTCTTCGAGTGCCCACTCACGGCAGTCAATCATTTAGTAAATCCAAGCAATGAATTGAGAGAGCAGTGGTTGAAAAATGTTCTGAAGAACAAAAATTCAATACACAGGATAGTGGAAATCATTAAGAAATCCAAAGAAATTTGTATGGATGCACGAAAACCTATAGTTCAAGAGGTTAATGTCGCCTCCTGCTCAGGTGAAGAAAGTTTAATATATTCTAATAGCTATAATTGAGTGGTAATGAATGGATAAATCAACTATTAATTAATCATTAACTGTGATATGGGAAATGTGTTGAGTGCTGGGATGATGAATAATTGAAATAGAAATAAAATTAACAAATGTATATATTAACTAAAAACGTATGAGTGTCTTGATTTTGTTGAATATAATGTGAACTGATTACGGTTGCAATTGGGCATCGGCCAAAAAATTGTTAAACAGAATAAAGTCTATAACATGTTGTAATTTAATTGGAATACTTGTATATGTGTAACTCTATGTATAATTAAATTAAATAACAGTAGCCCTTCTAATGTATGTGCAGACTTAATGATTAATTGATATAATAATATGGTGTCTATCTAATAACAACAATGATAATAATATTGTTAATAATAATAATGAAACTTATAAAATTTTTTTAATAATAAACATATGTATATAGAATTATATTTATTGAAATCTTGAGGTATATTTTTGGCTGAATTTATGCATGTGTACCCGTTGAACGTAAAAAGAATGTACCAGGAGTTTATGTTAATGCCCTGTCAAGAAACTAGAGTACCGCGCACAAAGAGTGCATTGGCAGATGTTTGTTATTTGTTTTGTTTTGATGTTTACTAACACTGCACACTGAAGTGCAAAAGCGGATGTATTGTGCCTTTTTTTTTTTTTTAAAGAAAAAGAAGGGGGAAAAAAGGAAACTTGATAAATGTTGTTGGGGGCGGCGTGTGCTGTGGCATCATCTTGTGCCTTCCCTTCCCGGCGGGGTCGAGGCCGGTTTCAGCCAAGTTCTGGGGGGCATTCTTCTCCCGGCCCGCGCTGTATGCTCGAAAGGCTTTTTAGCCTGAGTTGGTGCAAGTCAGGGTTTAAAAAAAAAAAAAAAAGATTTCCCGGGATTTAATTTGAAAGAAACTTTATATAGTATTTTGTGTTAATACTGAAATTGCTCTTGATAAACCTGCTCAATTAAATCTTATAACTGTGAATCGAAGCAATTATAACTTTGAAAAATCATAACACATACATTGAACTAAAGGGCAAGGTTCTATTATTTTTCTTTTATTGTTAAACTTAATTTTCAATGTCAGGTCACTTTCTCAGAATAAAAGAACTGGGAACACTAAGCAAAAACAAAAGTTAATCATTTTAGATCTGGAAACAAGTTTGATTAATTATATTGTAAACCTAGAAATAAATCGATACAAGCTAAAGAACCAAAATTCTTATTTATTTACAACATTAAAAAGGAAGAACACTAAAACTTATGAAAAGGGAGAATAAAAAAACTTGTAAAAGGGAAATAGACACGACTTTAGATATATATTTTAGGCATAATAAAATTGCCTATAGAGGTCAATATTTGATAACAAGTATAAGATATTAACTAATTTATTAATGTATATAAAATGAGAAAGGAATATTTTTTAAATACCTGAGATTTAGTCATTCTTTTGTACTCATCTAACCATTGTCCAACAGTTGTTCCCTTTTGCATAGTATTATTTGCGTCCGCATAAAATTTATATGCAAGGCTCATGTGTCCATCAATGGCTTCAATCATTTGTTCAGTTGTGCAATCAACACGCTCAAACTCTTCAGTTGCAGCACTATTCACCTTATCTGTATCATACCAATTTTTAGTAAACCATAAAGGAAGAAACCAAACATATCCATTTGCTGCTGTCATATCCTAAAAATATTCAATATATACAAAATGCTTCTTTGTACCTTATAACATTTCATAGCAAGTTTATCGTTATGAAGTAAACAATGAATAAAGGTATGCATCTGATGACAGTTTTTATCAAAAGGTATGTAACCTGGCAAAATGTATATAAAAAAGATTAAACTCAAATTTTAATTAATTTGCACATACTTAAGATAATTTTGAATATGTGACTTAAAAACACAATTTGTACTGCTTAGCTTTTTTAAGATAACTATTGTATTTTTGTTATAAATTTAATGTTTTTTCAGCCATGAGGATTGTCAATAAGGCAAAACGCTAAAAAGAAAATTTGTATTAACTATATAAAAAGACAAATAATAAAGCATTCGATATTTTTTCATTCAGCTAATTGAAAATCTACAGCATTACTTAAAAAAATATTAATAACTCTACTAACCTACATTTTCAAACTCTCAGTAATAATTCAACAAAAATATGGCACCAATTACCAATTACCAACCACTTGGAAAAAAATATTTTAAATTATAAAAAATCTAGTTGTGCTCACAGATGGCAACAATTCCTGAACTTATGAAACCACCCATAGGCATAAAGTTTTTTTTAATATTGGGGGAAGGGGGGGGGGGGGGGGGGTGTCTAGACTTTAGATTTCGATTGAAGGCTAAACTAAAGCCAGGTTTAATTTTCTTTTAGTGTGAGGCTTCAGACCTAATACAAGTTTGCACTTATGATGGATGATGAAACCTACCTTGTATTGAGAAAAGTACAACAGAGAGAAAGAATATACAAAAAAGGAACTTAAATATAATTTTAACCCATAGAAGGTGGTGTTTGGTCTTAACATGGGATTCTGAATGAAATATCAACCAGCCATACCGTAAAGGTTAAGCATTATTTTTGGATAGAATAAAATTGAGAATTTAACTGGAAAGAGTACAATATGAGTAAAGTATTAAGGCTTAAAGTAGTATATACAATTTTTGAAAATGGAAATGTGCAAATAGAATTTAATTTTTGGTTTATAATCTTTCACAATATACGAGTAAAATTTAACTATGGACTCAATTTATTTTTTGGAATTTTTTAATATTGGTTATGGATCATACCATTTGATAAGCACCGCACATGACAGCTCTAGCAGCATAATCGAAAAAATCTCCAATTATTATTTTTGCACCTTTTGCTTTCAGCTCTTTTAAATATGGCTTCATGTCAAGAGATTCTCGCTCCCTTGGAAATTTTCTATTCACTAGAAAATGCATTCCATTGCTTTGCATAGAGTCTTGCAAGTAAGATATATATTCAGGATACTTTTGACCATCTTCAGTTAAAGCAGCAACTCTTGCATATCCAAGTTTTTGAAACAATTTCAGGTAGACGTATCTGGATTAAAAGATTAATAAATTTTTGATACATGTAATGTAGGAATGTATGAAATAAAAAATAATTAAGCCTTTTTTCTTACCTAAATTGATTATTTTCAGGAATAGTACGAAAAAAATATGGGTATTTATCTCTGTTGGAAAATACTGCCCCTTCTGCACTGTAACTTATTATGATAGTATTGAAGTGTTTAGCCACACCAGCAATTGGTTCAACAGTATCGGAACACGCAGGACCTATAAAATATAAAAAATACATCTGAAGTGAAAGCAAAATAATAAAAACAGACACATTAGAGATATACATGAAAATACTGAAATAAATTTAAAGAAATCACAAATATTCTGATTTAAAAATGAACATACAACAATATATTTTAGTTTAGAAACTTACCTAAAATACCAACCATTGTTTTATATGTATCATTAGTAACATAACTTATAAAACTTTTCATAACTTCATCAGCAGCACAATGGCCATCTTGAATCAGAATAGTCAAATTATAGTTCCCAAGAATGCTATCATCAGCGTTTATTGAATCTGCAGCCATCTTAGCAGCTTAAAAAAATAAGGCATCAATGATTAAATGTTACATAGAACGAAATAAAGAACAAAGTATTAAATATTTTTTCAAGTTTAAACTTCTCATGCAAGGACTTTTATATTCAGTCAAAGAATTTGACTACATTTCCTCTAAAATTATTTCATGAAAACAGCAAAATTTTAATTATGAGTTTAATTAATACTTTGTTCATACTTTCTAGTATATAGAATCCCACTTAAAATATATTATACCAGGCAATTAACAGTCAACTTCCAAACAAGTTATTTTTTAGTATGTTTAATTTATCCTAGAGAATAATGTTATTTCCCTCTAAAATATTGTTCATAGACGACAGCAAACTGTATCCTATTATCAGCCATAACTTCACCATTTTGTTTTAGAAGAGGGGGGCTCAGGTCCAATACAAGTTTAATCTTATGATGTAATCTACATTGTTTTGAGAAAAGTACAGAACATAAGAATACTACACATAAAAGTGACTTAAGTATAATTTTAACCTTTCGAAAGTGGATGTTTGGCCTTAACATGGGATTCTAGTTGAAATATCAACCAGCCACACCATAAAGGTTAAACATCAGTTTTGGGTAGAATAAAATTGTGAATTTAAAGGAAACTGTATAATATATATAAATTATACCAGGTTAAAGTATATGCAATTTTTGAAAATAAAAATGCACAATCAAAATTTTATTATTATCTTTACTTGAGAGTGCAGCAAACTCATAATCGGAGGATTTTCAATTTTTCCTTGTAGTCCTCCAAACATTCACTGTGTATAGAATGGTGTACACTAAATCTGCTATGATACAAACTAAAATTTACTTATTCATTAAAGTAAAAATTAATGTGAATGCTCATAAATTTTATTAATATAATAAAAATGGGATCTCATAGTCAGACGAATTGGAAAGCTGTACCTAGTACATATCTAGATTAATTTGATGATATATTAATTGTTAATAAGGTCCACAAAAATTTGAAAGGATTAGTTTGTTGTAAAAGCGTAAACTCCATTCCTTATTCAATATGCAAAAAATTTATGTTTGTGAATTTTAAGGATAAAGAACAAAGTACTAAATTTTAGATAGATTTTGTGGTTTTAATCTAAAAATTTTAAACTCAGACAACCTATTTTTCAAAAGAAACTAGTCTCATTGGATTAATGAATTCAACTATTATGTTTGAATCACAGTATGGTGTAGAATTGTTTAGTAAAAGTTGAATGAAGATAAACCTTTCAAATAACTTTTTAATATGTACAAACAAAGACATTAACTACTAAAGAATTGTAGAAAAAGATTAAATCTAAACGGAAACACTTTTTTTTGTCATTGTACCACTACTTAATGGTGAAAAATATTTACATGAAATGCTTAAAATATCAGTTGCATGATATTGATGTTATTAAAAAATAAATATATGTTTACTCTTTACTTAGCTATGCCAAATCTAAAATCATACAAATTACACACACAACATCAATTGCCAAGCCAGAGAAAAGTGTCTTTGTGGTCAAAGTTAGGTTTATTGCTTACAGTATTCCGTATTAAAACCTCTAACTTAATGAGGATATACCAATAGGAACCTATTTGAAACATGTATATGGTAATGATATTCCTGATTTTGACGGTTATAGTAATTTGAAAGATTTTGAATAATATTGGCTGGGCTTGTTTGACACAGGTAGATTGAATATTTACCACATCAGCATGTGTATTTAACATACTATGGTAATTCAAGAATCTGTATTTTTCTCAGTGGATTCAAAAAGTAATTGCATTCAATTTTTCAAATTATGTAATTATCAATAGGAGAAAAATAATAATCTAGATGACATGGACACAGCCAATAGACTGTTGGCATTGACCACATTTTTATAAATGTACTACTAGAAATCAAGTCTTTACACTTGAAAGAATGTTAACCATTGAAAAATCATACAGGTAATTACAATAACCATTCATATTAAGGAATATTTAACATACAAGTAAATTAAGAAATGTTCTAGAACAATTTAATAAGTAAAAAAAACTTTCCTTGTAAAAAAATATAAAACAGTTGATATAATAATTTTTTTTAATAAATGACAGAGTTTTAATTATTTTTGCTGGGTTAGTAAATTACATAATTGATAAAATATAAAAAAAACTAGAACACACCTGTCATTACACCACTCTGATTGAAGTAAATTCCACTAATGGGAAAAATTCCTCCAATGTACAATTTTGTTTTATTTTGATTATCAACAGGAACCCAATCATTCCAAATATAACGATTTTCTCTCAACCAGTAGCATGCAATATCCTTTATGCTAAAACCACGAGTTTTTAAGTGTGTGTAGCGTTGCAGGATTTTCACATAATCTGATTGAGTGAAGGACAATGATTTTAAAACATGAAATGCATGGGGTGCATTAGTTTTAATCATGGACCATGCTAGCTAGAAGGGAAAAAAGAAAATTAATTTAAGTAGTATTTTTTAAATAAAAAATACAATTTCATTGTATAGATGAAATGTGTTCCATTAGTAGTATTCTCCTTTAATTAAGAACTAAAATATATATTCTTTAGTAACATTTTACATAATTATGAATTTTTTTTTAGCAAAAAATAAATTCATCATGTTGGCAATTTTTCGAGAATTAGCTTTTATAAAAGAACTCACCAAAAATTAAATGCATAATAGTCCATTAATTTAAATCTTTAAAACACAAAAACCTCAAAAATATTTTACTGCTTTAAAAAATAGTTCATTTTATATTTGAAATCTAACATGAAAACCATATTTTTAAGTTAAGTACAACTAACTATTTTTTGCAAATCAATATTAAGCTTTGGTACAAGATTGCATGCATATGTAACTTTGAACTAATTCTTCTCAATGATGACTTTTCTTACGTTTGATCAAGGTTAAATTGAGACAAGTTCAGATGTATCTGAAGAATCGGCTCCAAATTTGTTACAGTGTATTTTCAAACATATTATATTAATTTGTCTATAGGGATTAGAAATATATAGATTATAGTCAAAAAATTTTTAAAAAATGTAGATTATATATATTTAAAAAAATATTTTGACCAGCGAAATTAGTGATTAAAATAAATATTTTTCAAACACATTCTTTTGCAAATAAAAAAAAATCTGTACAGACAGATTGTCAAACATATTATTTTATTTCTAAAATTGCAAAAATATAGTTTTTCAGAAAATACTTTCTTGGCTTATTTCAAAAATAAGAAATGACACTTTTTTGTAAATTTTATTTTAAAAAAATATATTTATATTTTTTACAATGTGATTACGTTAATATACTTAGCACACATGTAAAAAAAAATATATCTGCAAAATTAAACAATAAATAAAAATTTGTCCCAAACCCCTAATTGCAAATTGTATAATAACTACAATTTTGAACTTATTCCCTTTCTTTTCCACTACAATTTCCATGTTTTTTTTTATTTGCAGACAAATTATATCTAAGGAGAATCTACATATCCTCTATATCATGTTTTATAAATTTTGGCTTCATAGAAATGCTGCAGAAGCCATACAGAAAACGTGTTCAGTATATCCGAATGTTATCAGTGAATGCCAATGCTAACGATTTTTTAGAAAGTTTCTAGAGAGAAATTTCAACATTAAGGACAAGCCTAAATGTGGGCGACCAAAACAAGTTGATGATACTGGTCAAGTCAAGAGCCATGTATAATCCCTAGGGAAGTAGTTGAGAGGCTTCATTGTTTACAATCAATTGCAATGAAACATATAGGCAAGTATTGTGATGGGTTTATGAGCCCTACATGAACTCTCAGCTAAAAACTGTCAGCACTGAGTATCCCTTTACATTATACATTGGTCACACGAAACAAAATAGGGCCTTTTACAGGCAAATTGTGACTGATGAAAACTGGATCCTTTATGCAAATGTTATGCAAAAATGTTTGAGTCCAAAAGAGAAGCCTATTCCATTCCCATCCAAAGAAGGTGATATATGAAAAGTATTGTTTATTAATGAATTGTTAGAAAATAAGCAAACCATTACTACAGGCATAATTACTTGTTAGTTGGATAATTTGAAAGAGGATTGAACCACCAAACCATCTGTATTAGTCAATAGGCAGGTGTAATTGTTCAGCCAACAATGGCCCACTGCATATGACAGATTGACTCAAAAGAAGCTTAATGCTTTTGGATAGGAAATTTTTCCTCATCCACCAAACAGTACAGATAGCAATCTCAGATTATTACCCGTATAGAATACTGTAGAAATTTCTTAATGGAAAAAAATTCTATAGAAAACAGTATATAGAAACTTTAATAAATGAATATTTTGAGTCGAAGCTAAAAAATTCTTCATAGCAGGAAATGAAAAGTTCTCTGAGATATAGGCAAATGTTATAAAATACTATATTAATGACTAATTAATGCATACATGAAGTTCATGTTTCAATTGAGAGTTATCAATCTTAATCAGGTATAACTTTCCGATCAACTAGGTATAACGTAAAATCATTCAACAGTAATAAGAGCAAAATTTCAAAATAAATTAATATCTTTAAAAAAAATATTTGGTTATCAAAATAGCGTTTTTGAAAGGAATCCAATATATTATGAGCAGTCATTTCTATAAATGAATGAAATATCGTAGAAAGATTGTAATTGACTCCTTTCATAAAATATATTTAGACTTTTTTGACAATTTTGAAAACATTCTCTGCGATTAAATAATTGTAAGTTTATATAGGATACAAGTTTTTTTTAATACACATTCAGTAGAATTTCTTTATTGAAAATACATAAGTAATCTTTTTGTTAAACTGTAAATTTTATTACATATTTAAAATTGAAGTATTTGTGAAATGACAATAAAGGTGTTTAGTGCCTTGTAAAAACAAATAAGTTAATGTAACTTAAATTTTAATTTGGATGTTTACAACATGGATATAAAATATTCGGCCAGTCTTTAACAATTTCTAACACACTGTTAAATTCTATTTTAGAAGAATTTAGTTGGTTAAAGATAATTTTAAAATTACTTTTCTGACAGCATTACACTTCCATACTAAAGTTCACCTAAAATCTATTAATAAATAACTTTAAAACACTTTAAAGAAGTGCTTAGATAAAGAAAATAGTCAATGCTACTTACTTTTGACAGTTGATTAATACTAAACACACAAGGATAAAGATGATCATCTTCACAACTTGGAAACGAAACATGAATGAAGGTTCCAATGCTGCTTAAATACATAGGCTTTTTGTGAAAAAACACAGTCTTTTTACGTTCTAAAGTACGCTTCTCTACTATTGCTTGTAAGTAATCACCAACCCAAACCACATCTACTAAAAGTTTTAAATTTACAATCTCATTTTTAATGAGTTCAAAGTTTGAAGCTGAAAAATAAATTGAAAAAATTCTATAAATATTAAAACTTTACATGCAATAACAATTACATTATGTACCTTTTTATTAATTAAAAAGTTAATTGAATATGTATACAAAAGTTAAACTTAGCCTGCTATGCATATTTTTTTAAATAAATAAATTATGTCATATACCTTACAGTTAAGAAGATGGGTGAAATAAAATATATATAATTTAATTAAATCACAGGCATTTAAAACAAAGCTTTTACAAAATTATGGTTAATTTAAAATTCAGTTGACATGTGTTACTTTTATACTCTATTTAAAATTTTGATGATTAAATACATCCAATAAAAGTATAAAATAACACACGATAGATAATCAAGGGTACCATTATTGCTTGTACAAAAATTTCAAATATAATAAGCAAACATTTATTTAGAATAACAAATGACAGTGTTTGTATTAATTTTTTACATACCTGGGAAATCAGCTAAAAGAGTAGCACATTTTAGTCCAGGTTTTTTGCATAGTGGAGGTCTATATACACCATTTTCACATTCTTCATGAAAACAATAGCGTTTTTTAAAAGTAAAAGTATCCAATTCTCCTGGTAAGATAATAAATTCTTTCACTATTTCTTCATCTGTAAAAGCCCTCCAATGATCAATTATTGTGTTATTTGCTTCCCAAAAGTAAGTCACTGTATATTCATTAATGAACCACCCAGATCTGAAAAGTTAAAAATAACAAAACACTTAAACCACTGATATGCCATCTATAAAAGCAAATAAGCATTATTTGCCTAAAACAATAAAGAATGAAATATTATATGGAAAAGAAATTAACTTTGTATTACTATACACTTTTTTTATTTGTAATGTGTGAAAATTGAACAGTTAGTTAGAACCAATAGCAGCACAAATCATTAGATAAAAATTTCACTTATTATTTTTCACATACAAATACAAATAATGTCGACCAACTACAAGCTCTAAGCCCAGCCAGGTTTGTCCTGTCAATCTATCCCCATGATTCCTCAATGCTGATCCAATTGCTTTTTAAAACTACCCACTCCTGAAGAATTAATAACATACTCGTGCAAACTATTCCATTTGTCTATAACCCTATTAAAAACTAATGCTTTCTAACGTCCCGATTAAGCTGTGATTTGTACAGTTTGAATCCATGACCTCTAGTCACATTGGCAATATTAAATTCCAATCCCTCCAAACCACCCAATTTGATAAATTTGAATAACTGAATAAGGTCCCCTCTAATCCTTCTCTCCTCAAGTGTATACATATTTAGAGTTCTAAGTCTCTCTCCATAATTCATTCCTGAAGTACCCTGAATAATTTTCGTAGCTCTATGTTGAACCCGTTCTAATAAATCAAATATTAAGATTGATAAGAATTGTGCTGGATATTCAAGATGAGGCCTAACCAAACTCCTATATAGTGGTAAACTTACCTCCTTAGACATCATGGCTATGCATTGAAAAACGGACAACTATTGTTGCTTCAGTTTTAGTAATCTTTTAGTACTACATGGTAGATAACACTTGAATTTTTTTCAAGTCTACTTGGGTATTGTTGAAGTTTTTTTTAGCATAAATCGTAGGAAATGATCTTTTTACTATTAAATAATTTTTTTTGTGTTGTGTATCCCATGTGAATGTCTTCATTGGATATTTTCAAGATTAACAGAAAAAATAAAGATATGAAATCAGAAATTATGTAATGTTCATAAAAACATTACTTAGATTAAACACTAGAAGGGAATTTTAAATTTATTTAGAAATTAAGTTACATTTTTGAACATTTGAAAACAAGAAATCGTTTATTGTTTTTATAATATATATAATCATTAGTACAACATTAGTTTATCTTGTTTTTAACTTTTGGAAAGACACTAGCATTAACTTTGAATGTTAAGTATATTATTAAATTCTAATTTTTTTAAAACAACAATATTAATATAAATTATTAATGAAATACTTTTATAATTTCTAATTTAAATTGAATATAATTGATAATTCTTTTCAATAACAAACTGGAGATCCTACCCTTCATCACATCACTAAACTCTTCTCGTCCCATCGTTTTCGTGGTATTAGCAATTCTTAAAAAATTTCACTGCACAGTACTGGTTTAGATTAGATTAACAGGTTATTATCTAAAATCTGTGCAATATGCATTTGAAAACTCGTTAAATAGAACAGTGATAACTTACTTGTAAAGATAATATTTTAAATATGATATTAGTTTTTCAATAGTTGCTTTAGGGAAAAAAAACTATATTAACATTCAGAACTTACATACTATTTAAATACAGTAGAACTTCATTATAAAGGACCCTATTATAATGGACAGTTAATTAAAAAAATAATAAAGGAGGTTTATTTTTATCCGAGTTTTACATTTCCAAGCAAAAGATCAAATATCCATCCTTTAATAAAGTAAAGCTCAATACTTTAATAAAGTGATAGATTTACACTATTTACAATTATTTTTAGAAACGAAGTATTAAAATTACTTTTAATTCATATTTTAAATAAAATAATGCACTTTGTTTTAATAATTAACAAATACTAAATTTCTAATTAATTAATCATTCTTTTAACAATCAAATGTAAAGTGTTTTGCAAAATTTAAGTAAACAAACATTACATTTTTAATACATTACTATATTAAAAACTTTGTGCCTGATGATTATAAACACTTTGTTCTGATTTAGTTGTGCAACTTGTTTAGCGTAAAATGTATGTTTTTGCAAGAGTCTACAAATAAATGATTTACTTTAATTTCCGTATAAGCAGTTTTAAAGAAATTTTTTGCAGGACCCAAATGAAGTTAGAACATTTGAATAAATTCAAAATAATAAAGCTTCAAAATAAAATAAGTAGTCTAACTATAAATGAAATTATAAAAACAATCAACCTACAATGAAAGTAAATACTCTAACATAAATTTCTTTTCAATTCAGGAAACCATTTTAATAAAAGACATTCCCTTTGGAAATTTGTTAAAATTTACAAGAAATGACAGAACACAAAGCACAAATGAAATGTTTTAAGAGTGTAACTATATCACTGCATACAAACCTTCCAACAGGACCAAGTGGGCCTAAAACTTCAACTTCTCCAGTCCCAATCCAGCCTTCTAAATTAAATCCAGGTTCCAGCCACACTTCTACATTTATCATAACTTCTGGTCCATAATCATCAACTTTAGAACAATTACTAATAACAAAAAGTAAAAAGTATGCACAATAAATATTAACACACGATTTAATTTAAGCACTCACTGAGTATTTTATTTTAGGGAAGATTGGAAATGGTGTCAAAATCTTACAAATTATATAAACTTAGCAATTTTAAAAATAGAATAATTCAGGTACAATTAGAACACTTATATAATATCTAATCACATAAATGATAGCTTAATGAATCACTTATTTAACCCTTTGCACATCGCTGTCTCCTCTTGATCCACAACTTGGTTCTTTTGGTTCAATATTCTTTAAATTAGACGAGAATAAATGAACTTGTGTTTAAATAATATTGATGTTTTTTTCAACTTGTTCTCTTACAAGTTACAGATTATGCTTTTTTTCCTCTATGAGAACAACAAATTCTGGGAAATAGATCAGAAAGAGGAATAACTGTTCCATAGAAAGAAAGCAAATATCAAAGATATTCTTGGAGTGCAAAGGGATAATTATAATTCAGCAGTATGATGCTATTTGTATAAAAATGAGTTTGAGAGGAATCCTGGTCCTATGGACCTCTTCCTTTGATTAAATCTCTATTATTAGCTAAAATGTTCCAGTATGATTATTATTAATACTGGATATTTAAATATAATTTATTTAAATATTACTATTATTAAAAATTAGATTTGGATTAGTTTTATAGTTATATTTTTTTTATGCAAAACGAATTGAAATTTCAAAATATTAATTTAGCATCTGCTATTTATAGAAAATGAGCAGACTGTTTGCCAATTGGTGCAAGCCAAAAAAAAAAAAAGACTAACATCATTTTCTATTAATAGACAGCTAGATTATCATTTGGTCAAGTAGTAGGGGGTCTTAAATAAATTATTTATTAAGCTATCATTTATTATAAAATATATAATAAATGATAGCTTAATGAATTACTTATATAATTATGAGTTGAATATAATTCCACATAACCAAGGCGAGTTGCAAACTTTAAAGTTTTTATCTCAGAGCTTCTGGACTTGCACCTCGGTCAAACCGCCCAATTAAGAAATAAACTTTAAGCAAATAACTTGTCAAATGTTTTTATCTCCAAGGATTGAGTTGGACATAATGCATTTGCATTAAGATTAAATTAATTTAAAGTTCCTTTTTGGTATATTTTAAATAAGTTTTGTACTTGACTCAATAAAATTTATACATCATAAAAGGAAATCTTACTCTGGAGTATTGCATGATGATATTTTTTGCAGAGTTGAAATAGCATTGCTGCCTTCTGCACCATCCTGCTTAATTAAATACACAAGTGGGTAGCCAATAACTTCATTTAAAAGTATTTGTAAGATATTAGATACTAATTGATGTGAAATTCTGTTTGTCACCTCTATTCTTAAAGGCAGTTCATACTCTTCAACATAAAAATGCCTTTGGATTACAACATCTGTAAAAAATAACATAATTTTAAGCAATTGTAAGGCATGTAGCAAAATATAATTGAAAATTTGTGTGTAAACATTTTTAATCATTAGCTTAAATAGAGTGAACAACTTTCATTATATTTCAGACTAATTTAATTTTCTATTATATAATACATTTCTAATTTTTTATCCAACTCACTTTGGTCATGGAGGCATTTTTCTGCTAAGGATTTCCCATTTGAGTAAACCAGTAAAAAGGTGTTAAACCAAAAGGTGGTTAACCACATCCTGGATGTTCATGAGTAACATCTGTAGTTTTCACCTGAAAAAAATTGTTGACAATGTCAAGCAGTTTTGGGCATTTATCTACTTGGATTCCTTGAGTTAAAAAGGAAATAATAAGATGAATATAAAATGTATTTATTATAAAATTTCCTATTTTTAAGAAATTCAAATAATTTTTTTTTTTAGGTTTTTAAAAACTCTGGTTTATTTTTTTTAGTATATTCTCAAGTCTGTATAGATAAAGTTTGAAATATGTGAAAGTTCATTACATTTTAACTGTTGGAAAAATAAAATGTAAAAAATTTCTCCTTCCATGTAACTGTTTTTTATCCTCTTCCAAATTCTTAATTAATAGTAATAATTAGTAATCTTTATTATTAATTAGTTGATCATGAAGATTATTCATTATCGCTCTATTATATAACAAAAAAATAGCTGCCGCTGTCGGCATACAGTAACCCTCTTTCCTCTTCCATATTTTGAGTTGCATCTCAAAAAGTAACTATCGGATACCACTTAGAGAGCTAAATGATGCTCATATTGAAAGGAATTAAATTTTTCTAAAACTATATCTTTTGTCCGATTTTTACGAATATTTATCATTTATTTCAATGCTAAGGAAACTCAAAATAGCAGTTACCATTGCCTCAATCAACACATTTAATAAATTCATATAAATGGTAGACATATATAATACAATGAAATTGTTCCAACTGGTATCAAGGAAATTTTGTTGGTCAAAAACTGGTACAAATAAAATTTTATACATTTCCGTGCAGAGGAAGTATGCGTTTTGTGTGCCATAGACACTCTATCTTTTATTATTATAGAAAAAAAATATTTCCCCTAATATAATTGTTTCACCTTAGACTTCATAAAAAAAATCAATAAAGAAAAAATAAAATAAAAAAATTTACAAAGAAAAGTATTTCTAATATTTAATCAAAAAAATATCTTGCAAATATTATTGGAAAAAATAAGGGCACATACGATCGGTGTTAATATTTTATATATAATTAATATAAAATATAAAATTCATATTGATGTAAATTAAATAAAAAGAGAAAAAAAAATTAGCAAAAAAAATAAAGTACGTTAAAGAAAGGCAATAAAAATAAAGAAAATTTATATGAAATAATTTTGAATGAACTACAGAAAAAATATTTTTAAATTTACAAACTACAGAAACCAAACATAGATGGCGCCATGTATGTCCACACAACGGCCCTATGATTTCTATTGGATCAAAACTTTAAATATAAATGAAAAATAACTAACTAAAAGTTTTAAATTCCTGCTCTTATGTGCACAATCAGAGGTTGAATAGTACTTACGTTTAAAAATTCAGACATTTCCATGCAAAGGAAGTAGGTGTTTTGCATGCCACAGCAGACACGCTTTCTTTTATTATTATAGCTATTATTCAAAAGTGTTCTGTTCTCCTATTTAGTGAGTCTAAAACTATCATATAAAAGCTTAAGAAGTGACTGTCAAGAGTAATATGTAATGTAAACAAAGGGCTTCGGGAGGGGGGGGGGGGGAAATAGATGTCCTTTGCACAGAGTTCAAGGTCATCTCGACAGTACGAGCAGGATGTATTTCCCCCTGCCTTCCTCCTCAAAGACAATGAAAGAGACAGCCATTAAACTCCACCCTCCGAAGTCCAACACTTTGTAGAAACTCAACAGCAATCACAGACATTATTTTGCAAAATGCATTTAGATGGATTGGTTGGAATTTTATGGCGAAAGAGCCAAATTTGGCTGAGTTGCGGTTGTGTGTTATGTTATATTTAGATGGAAAAAGAGAAGTTGTTTGTGACAGTCTACATTACAGATTACTCGATGCACTTTTAGCCACCCCATATACGTAAAGCTAAAAAAAACATGTTTAAAAAAAATTCCTTGTAATTAAATTTTTTTTTTAATTATTTGTTTAGTTATATGCAAAGATGAGGGGTGACAACCTTTTAGTTACAGAAGAATGACCAAAATGAATTTCTCACACCTGGTAGAGGTAAATGGGAATGTAAAACTAGACTACTGAATCAACAGCGTACCAGAAATTTCTTTTTCAAATGACCTGGGGTCCATATATAGAAATAGATTGTGACCTTCTGGGTTAAATAACAAATAAAAAAGAAAATAGACCTTTAGGAATAATAGTCTCATTATTAAAGTTATTTTCAGTTTTGAAATAACAAGTATTACTGAACACACACAACAAAAAAATCTTTTTTAAAAATTATATTTAAGTAACATAAAAAAAAACATGAGGTAAAGCAATAAATCCCCTCATTAAATGAAAAATTGCATACAATAAGTTTGATTTTGACAATAAGTTTAAGTTTGATTTACAAACAGCTGTATATTTAAATTATTTTTAGTATATTATTTTATGTATAGCATAACTTAAAACAACATAATCTAAAAATTGTATTTGATATGCCGATTGTCGCTGTACAACAAATTCAATTTAGTGATTTTAAAGAATGAAAGAGCAAACCAAAACAAATTTTGCGGTAATTTGCTTTATAGGATGCCATTCGGCAGTAAATAATTTTTTTTATAAGAAAAAGTATTAATATAAAGTGAAGTTACTGATATCATTATACGATTGGTTGATTCAAAAACGTCGCACCAGAGCTAGAGAATGGGCTTTTGACAACGCTTCGGTTGGTTGGCTGGTGAATTAACGTCGTATTAAAGTTGCACAGTGGGGTATTGGCGACGGTTCAGGTTTGGTTTGGTTTTGTTAATTAACGTCACACTAGAGCTGCACAGTGGACTATTGGCGACGGTTCGGGGTCTATCTCGAAGGAAAGACCCAGGAACACATACTCATTCATACATGCACCTCGTTATTTTAGAACCATGGTCAGATGACGAGGAAACACCTGAACTAGCACCCAACGCCTTCAATAGACGTCGGGACTTTGGACCTCGATCAGATTTATCGTGCACCGGTCCCGTATACACGCCGTTAATTTTTGTGGATGTTCTGTACGACTTTCCTAGTATTTTGTAGCGAAGCTGGCAACCCTCCGATCACAAGATCACTGCTTTTTTACTTTTTTTTTTGCCAAGTCCATCGCCTAGGATCGAACCAGGAATCCTCGGATTCCCAGCTGACGCCTTGAACCACTCGGCCACGGAGGCCTCGTGGAAATTGGAGGCTAAGTTCAGATGACGTATTATTTCGCAGTGAATCTGGCAACCCTCCTATCACAAGATCACTGAATTTTAACAATTTTTGTCAAGTCTCTCTCAGCCCACGGAGTAAAGAAAAAGGCAGAGATGGTTTGGCGAGATTTCATGAGAAGTAAGTTAGCAACCCCAAACTAGGCACAAACAAAACTAGTTTGCAGTAGTTTTTCTACGAGGGATGCATTATTTTCAAATTAAGAAAACGCATGCTAAAACTTAAAAAATGACTGTTTGTGCAGTTGTGGGATGCAGTACAAGTTCCAAATCGATAAAGGATGTTAGTATTTCCACTTCATAGGTAAATTAAATTATAAAATAAATTATCGCCAAGTACTGGTACAAAGTAGTGCTTTAGAATAGCGCCAAATACTTCGCCAGTTCCTACTTTTTAAGCGATTGCTTACTTCACATTGCAAACCAGTTTTTGACTTGTTCGCACTTCCACCTTCTTCTTTACTCCGTGTTCTCAGCCGTATTCCAACCCCCAGCCCTCTGATGGTTGCTAGCGACGACGGATCCTTGGGCCACGAACCCTTCGGTGATGGTATAGGATCTATCTCAAAGGAAGAACCAGAGAACACATTGCGAATATTGCTCCGTAATTTGGAACCATGACCTGATGACGTCTGTATTTACTCTCCTCATTTTTGGTTTGGTTAATTAACGTCGCACTAGAGCTGCACAGTGGGCTATTGGCGACGGTTCGGGGCCTATCTCGAAGGAAAGGCCCGGGAACGATGCCTCGTATTATTGAACCATGGTCAGATGACGAGGACAACACCTGAGCTGACATCCAACGCCTTCAATAGACGTCGGGACTTTGGACCCCGATCAGATTTATCGTGCACCAGTCCCGTATACACGCCCTTAATTTTTTGTGGATGTTCTGGACGACTTTTCTAGTATTTTGTAGCGAAGCTGGCAACCCTCCGATCACAAGATCACTACTTTTTTACTTTTATTTGTCAAGTCCATCGCCTAGGATCGAACCAGGAATCTCCGGATTCCCAGCTGACGCCTTGAACCACTCGGCCACGGAGGCCGCTAAAAGTGCAGGGGAAAGACCAAGAGGAAACAATAAGTATGTGTGTGTGGGAGGGGAGTAATTTTTTTTATTTTAATCACCCTTCCTACTGTTGGAATAAAATTATTATAAATATCGCATATTTGTGTTATTTAAAGCATACCAACTTAATATACACAGTAACAAATACTTAATATATATTTTTTTAATTATATATTTACAATAAATCTAATTTAAGATAATTTTTTTTAAATTAAAAGTTTTAAAAGGCTCGGGTAGACATCTTGCTGCAAATTTTCTAACCCAATCTACTTGTAGTGATCAAATTTGCCCATAAAAATAGATACAAGTTATATATATTTTGGAATAAAAAGCTATCCAAGAAATGTTAAGGGGAATTTCCAATTAAAATTGCGTTAATTATAGACCAGCTGGCAATTCAAATAAAACAGTGATTTCTTAAATTTTTTACTCTCGAGCAGAGTAGAATTTTCAGCGTTCCCAAATTCGAGTTAGTTTAGAAGGAAAAAAATCAAGTAGGTGCAGATCGCACTGTACCGTAAAATTTTGATTCGTGAATATTTTTGGGCCCCAAGTGGTAGAAAGGGTGGAGTGGATAAATGGCCACCCTTTTGACGCGGCTAACTTTCCTCTACACGATGGTAGGTATTTTATCCACAAAGGCTGATTCCCTGTGAGTTATAAAGGATGGAAACTCATACTGCAGCCAAAGGCAACATCCCCCTCCAGACGGTGCAAAAGTCAAATAGGGAAGTTAACATTCGGTCTAGTCAATGCGTCGCACTATCCTCTACGCGATGGTAGGTCATTTATTCTTATAGCCTGATCCACCATTAACCCCGTGGAGTTACTAGGGCGACATTTCCCACACGCGGTTCAAAAGTCAGAGGGCGGGATGAGTTAATAATAGGCCTGGTGGAATAGTAGGCCTGGAATAATAGACATAGAATAATAGTAGGAATAATAGGCCTGGAAGGCGCGGCCCACTTTCATCTTTATGATGTTATGGTATTTACCCCATAGGATAATTCTACAGGAAGTTATGGGGGCGGAATCGTATACTGTAGTTCCGGAGATTTTAGTACCAATAAGTACTTTATAACTTTGGCTTCAATTTTGATATATAATAAGAGACAAAAACCTATTTTTACTAATAAAAACTCAAAAAAGAAGTCTACAGAAGCAAAAGTAGCTATACCCAGACAGTGATTCCCTTATGCATTTTTTATGTAGTGCGAGATCTCCCAGTTGCACTGCATTTCAGATCACCTTCTATGCAGCCCATATGACGCATACAGTTAAAGGCCTTCATCCAGTTGCAAAAGATGTTATGCGAAAGTTAAAATTTAGATTATAATTTACTCAGTAATCTGAGAGCATATACATTTTAGTGATAAATTGTTATATTGTTTTTCTTAATTTTTACAAAATAACAATGGCTAAGTTTTGATAGTTTTCGCGATATACTCAAAAAGAGTTCTATTGCAATAACAGGATAAATTTTATTATAGAGTTCAAGGGCATTTTCCTTATTAATGTTAACAAAATCCTCATTACAAATGTGAATTTGACACAGAATTTTTTTTATTTGTGCCTTAAATATTTTCTAGAGAGAGTACTTTCATCATATTTTGTCGGTTTATAAGTGAAACCAAGTGTATTTAAATCATAGATTTAGCAGTCATAGTTGGGGACGAAATCCAAGGTCGTTTTTTCCTCTGAGCGCAGCACCAAGGTCATTAACATTTAGAAATTAATCCCTTGGATTTCTTCCCAACTACGACTGCTAAATCTTTATTTTAAACATACGTGGTTTACTTCTAAGCCGACGATTTGTTAAATAAATTACATTAATTTAGTTTGAATAGGCAAAAAAAATTAGTTGGGCACTTAAAGCTCATTGTATTTGTTAACATCAAAGTTCAGCTATATTATCAGGTCCATAGAAAAGTATTTGATCCCACTAATCGGGTAAAAATTCCTTAAAATATGCTCAGACATATAGCTACTCCTGCATTTGAACTTCTCTTTTGTTTGATGTTATTGGGGGGAAATGTTTAGTAAAATGTAATAGAAATACGTACATATTGTGGACTTCGAAACTATTTTCCATCAACTGCCTTCTCAACGAATCCATGACCGTTTTCAAATAGCAGACACGAGCTAAAACCAGAAAATAATTGTTTTATTTTAATTGTAAAATATACAAATTCGTAATAGACATGTCTATTTTTAACATTCAATACAAATAATTGTTTAGAGTGAGTACAAGTTGGGCGTTAGCCCCTGACACATTCTAAATGTAGAAAAAGTTTAAGTGGCGTATGAGAGTACCCCGTTTTGAATAAAGCGCTAAAAAAAACAACCAACTCCACGATCGTGACGCTGGACCTTATAAATATCAGAAAAAACATCAAAAGCTGAAAATTTCTGCTCTTTTATAACACTGTGGAAACGGCATGAAATTCATTTTTAAAGCTACGAGTTGATAACTTATGTTGAAATATCTCTAGAAAATTATTTTAGATTAATTTATCTGCTTACCCAACGTCGTGTAAAACAATATTCAATCAGAGGAGCTTATCAGTTGTTTTACCTATAACTCTTTTCGTGTACAGATAAGGTGAACGGTTATTTAAAAGGTTATACCATGTATTTATCAGTTAACAGATCGATCGCAGCTTATTTTGACTGTTTGAGACTTGTTGCCCTTTCACTTTGATCATTTAACACATTTCCCTGATAAGTTATCAGAAAGTTATTTAAGGTTAATATAGCAAATTATTAATTTTTCAATAATTCGGGAAAATCACAAACATTTGTATATTGAAATGCATACAATTTGCACAAACAGGTGCATTTTTTTTAATTTCAAGTTTGGGACAGAAACTGAACCGCACTCTGTATAGAATCATTGTTAAACACTTTTTTTTTATGTGGAGAGGAGCATTTTTTTGTACAATAAATACCGTGCTTAAAGCTTTAGCAAACACTCCTTTGTTTCATTGACAATGGACATACCCCAGTACTGATCATGGAATTAGTGTAGATTAAACATCCCCGAGTTTTGAAGGTTATATGCTTTCCGGAAATATTGAGGGGGAAGTTTCCGGACTCTACACTGTTAAAAATTATTACGACCTTGCACCAAAATTTGGTACCCATTTAGTTGCAACCATTATTTGGTGCTTAGTTTCACCATTTTGTGGCTTATGGAATACCAAGGATACCATTTAGTGGTGAAACGTTGCACCAAAATAGCTATCCCCATTAAAATTTAGTATTTTACCCTCCGATCACAAGATTAATATTTTTTTTTAAAATCTTTATCACCGCACGGGCTCGAACTAGTAATCCTCTGATTAACAGTTGAACGCCTTTACCCATTGAGCAACCGGACCACGGTATCCCTGTTTGTGGGTTTGTTGATGTAGATTCAGCGAAGGTTTCGGTTGCCGTTTAGGCGATTGTGCGATGTTTTGGTAAAAACTGCGCTATTCTCGATCAAGGATTTTTAGTTCAACCTAGATTGCACCATAATAACGTGAAAGTTGCTGCAGAGCATTAAGATATGGTGCGACGTTGAACTGAAATTTTTAACGGTATAGCTTTGAATTATAGCACACATTTTTTGGGGGGGAAGTTAAATATACTTTAAGTGTTTATATAGGGATGTAACACATTTATCCTAAAGTTCGATTATCTGTGTTAGTATCATCTAAATATTTAATATAAGACGTTTCCTTAATTATCCTTTTAAAATTTAATTTTAATTTTTGGAATACATATGCACTGTGTCCTTATAAGAGCAATTTGTTTCAAATGAACCAGAATATAAAAAAAGTGTTCGAAATGTCATTCTTTTTTGGTAGAGGCATAAAGAAATACACTTTGGGTGGGAGGATGAGTCGGGTTTTCAAAATATTTGTGAAACTTGGGCCCCAATAGAAGTTGCATAGGGTCATAGGTTTCTTCAAAACAATAAAATATTCTTAATATTTTTATGAAATAAACATTATCGTACAAATAAAGTAATATATTTAAAAAAAAAAAATCTTATAAATTTTGTTACTTGGAAGAATGTTTTTAATAAAAATAAAATTCAATGGCAAGAACAAGAGGGAAATTTAAACATGAAGCGGATTTAGAATATTAGTATAATAAATTAGTTAATCATTATGTGTGAATCAATTTCCAAATAAAAATGTACACTGATCTACGATAGGGTCATATAAATATTTTCTTTCAATAAAACTAATTTCAATAGCAATTAAATCTTTCGTTTTTCTTACGATAAACCACGTTGACGTTTGCTTATTTATGAAGAAAATATGTTTATTAAAATGATGAAAATATTTAGTAACTAATTTATATCGATATTACTGAAGCACTTTTCGCAATCGCTGTACAAAAGCTTCAACGAGACAGCTTAATGTCCCGAGTTAAAGTGCTACTCAAACAAGTAAATATTATTATCTTTAGGAACGTGTACAAGTTTCAGCTATTAATCTATATATTTGGATTGATATCGAACAAATCTGATAAAGCATATTGAAATCTTGTTATCAGAATAAGTTTGCAATCTTCTGAAATTAGTATTTCCTAATAGACCATATGGGCAGTGCTATCACACAAAAAATATTGGGGGGGGGGGGGGGGGGAAAGGGAGAGGGGGGGGGGGGTTGAAACAAGAAATTTCCCAACTTAACGATTCAAAATTCCTAACTCAAAAGTGCTGAAAATTCACATTTCCAACTTATCGACATTTTTTCATATTTTTTTTAATATATTAGATAATTTTAAACAGCTCTCTCACAAGCATCGATTTGTTGCACCCATATTTCAATGCAATGTCCGTCCTGAGGTCTAATTTAAATGTAATCATACAAGTTGGGCAATTTCAAATATTCCGTAGCTTTTATTTGCTAATAATATTCAATTTTCTTCAGGCATAATTCTTCTCCTAACTCGAGGATTTTTAGAAGTTGGAATTCCCAACTTTCTGGGTTTCCAGATTATTGGGGGGGATTCTTTCGAATAATGCCCGGTTCGACGGGCCTGAATGTGGGACCACCAATAGCCTTATCTCGCAAATATGGGGATTTATAAATGGTAACTAAGTCTTACACGCAGGATGTAAAATTAGAGCCATACAGTGCTGCTCAAAAGTTTAGACACTAAAGTATTTTTTCAATAAAATAAAAAAATAACGAATAGATTTTTGCTACTATTTTTACTCAAACTGTAATAAATAAAAACATACCAATAAAGGAATTTGTATTAAATAAAATTAAGAAGCAGTTTTTTTCCCCTTCAAAATTTATACCTTGCCACAAAAATATAGACACAAAAACAATTATTCGAAAATTTCGAGGAGTTTTACAAATTTTGTGCCAAGAAGGTACTGTTCTTCCTGTAATTTTGAGATTATTTTTGTAAATTATTCCTACATGTTTATAGCAACTAGATGTAACGCCTCCAGGATTCAAAATTTGCGTGACTCCTCGAAATTTGAGGATGTTTGTTTTTGTGCTTACACTTTTGTGGCAAGGTAAATTTAAAATTTTTCTCTTTTCTGCTTCTTGATTTTATTTAATTCAAAATACTTTCTTGATTGTTTTTGATATATTCAAAGATAATAAATTACAGAAAATTCGATTTTTCGAAATGGTGGACTACATTTTGGGTTTTGAAAAGCTGTTAAAAAAACAGTCCCTTAATAGTCAAATATACTGAGTTTTTAAGAATTGACAGTTGTTATTTATTCTATTTTATTAAAGTTACTAATTTGAGTAAACAATTTGCTTTAATAATGCCTTTTCATATGAAAATTTTCCATAATTCCCACTGGTTAGCCATTTGTTCCATAATTCCCACAGGTTAGCCATTTGACTCCATCTATGAATTGAAGTAAGTTGCATTAGCAAAATAAATATTAAAAATATTTTTAAAAAATCGGAAGTAAATAAAAAATAAAGAATTGTGTTACCAATGTAAAATGGGCTTTGAACGTAGTTTTTTATTTAAAAATAGAGTTTAAATACCCCCCCCCCCCTAACCTTATCCTGTTAAAGAAGAAATTCTTAGCGCTTTTTTATTGTTTTAAAGTTTTTTGGGTATAAAATTCACAGATTTTGTGTGAAGTCGTCAATTTTTTAAAGAAGTACATAACTTATTTTGGAAAAGGATTATTTTGAAAAAATATTCCCCGATGTCTACGAACTACGAAATATCCAGAAATTTATATTTCTAGTTTTGTCTTGACATACATAATCCTTAGCATAGAAAAATATAGTGTAGTAAATGTTAAAGTCATTTTATTGCATTGTCAGGACTCAGTTTTTACTTTCTACTGTAAAAATGAGAAATCTGAATCAATTTTTGAAATGACGAATTAAATACATACACTTTAAAATAAACAGGAAAATTCATGTGTACCTCTGTTGAAGACATTGATTACATGGGATATGGCACTCAGAAACTTAATTGAGTACGATGTCCTCTGAAAGAGGATTAATCGAATCTTTCATTTATCAGCGACATTTGAACCCTAAAACAGAAATAATTATATTAACATGTTTAGATAAATATAGCAAAAGCGTGCCCCTGTAACATGTATTTTTAAATATTAAAAATATAAATTTAAAGTATTTGGAAAGAGTCGAAATTGATGCCATTTAGAACTTAGATATTTCGACAAACGTTGGTACGTGTGTTATCTACGGTGTAAAAAAAATGTACTTAAAAATGAGTACATGAACCTACTTATTTTTCTTTGAGTACAATTTCAAACTTAATCAAAAATTCTTTAAAATTTATTCAGATGTGTTAACACAGTAGTTAAAAATAAATCAAACTATTACTATATTATGGAGGATTAACTGATTTGAATTTTATTAAAATACATTGTTTTTTAAACATTACTTATTTTGCCAATGCTGACGTTGAGAAATTCTTAGATTTTGGTTTAATATATAACAAAGGGTAAGGTGGTAAGGTGGGGTAGTTTGGGTATTTTTAAATTAAACATTGTTAAACTTATGTATTGATCTCGTTCTTTTTTTTTTTAATTTACTTCGGTTAATGGAGTACATTTTAGCAAAAAATTTAAGTTCAGCAGACTATTTGTTTGAGTATACAATAAAACTTACGATAGTTTGATGCATGAAAACTTCTATATAAAAACTAGAAAAGTCAATTTATTTACCAATATTCATGGGTATTGTATATAAAAAAAGAAACATTCTAGTACATTCTAATGAAAAAAGTATTTAGTTTTTTAATTCAATGTTTTTGCAAAGTGGGAAAGTGTATTTCCGAATTATTGATATTAAAGAATAGGAAATTCGTAAAAACTTAACTAATATATTTAACACTGTTTATGCGTTAATATCCGTGGTTAATATAAGGAAGTTACATACTCGTTTTTTTTTTCAAATTGACAATCACCAAAAAGAAAACATTTCGATAACAAAATGGACGAATTTTCTTGATTCATTAAAGAAAAAAAAAAGAACGTGTCAATGAAATAAAATATCGTCTGAGGAACAAATTAAAAATAATGATAATATATCATAGGTTTCTGAATAAAAACAAACCCAAGAAAAATATTAGTAGACGTGTTATTTTGAATAAAATATTTGATTTTTCAAAATGCGAAATACAGCTTGCTTTCAGGAAGAAAACAGTATAATCATAATAAAATATATTAAGTTTTTAAGAATTGATGGTTATTATTTATTCTATTTTATTCAAATTACTAATTTGACTTAAAAGTTTGTCCTAATAATGCTTTTTCATATGAAAAATTCCGTAATTCCCACTGACGACCTAATTTACCATATCTATGAATCGTAATAGATTACTTTAGAAAAATAATTATTAAAAATATTTATAACCAACAAAATTAAATAAAAAATATACGATTATGTTTCCAATAAATAAGTGAACGTTTTTGTAAAACAACGTTGCAAATTTTACAATTTTTTTTTCCTGAAAGAATTTGGACTTTGAACGTCTAAAATCTAGTTTTAAGACCCAAATTTCCACTCCTTACATACACACAAATATAAACCATAAGAATTAACCAGTTAAAATGATGCTTACATACCCAAGCTTCTATAATATTAAATTTCGACATCAAAACCCAAAAATGCATAAGCATTAATAAAGCGCATACATTAAAAACACTCCTTACCTTTAGAAGACTGACTAATCAATAAAGTGGTGAGTTTTGTCTAATTCTTCCAAGACAATAATGAAACTGAACTTGCTTTTACTCCGTATTCTGGTGACGAAGATGACTGACAATGCGCAATACACCTACCACGTATTCCCGCGAGGCCAACCAAAATCACAATCACACTGATTGCATTCTTTTCCGATAACCTAACTTGTACACCTGAAATTATAACATGCAATCCTCGACTCCCAGACAGATTAATCTTGTACAGCACCTTTTCATGAACCTGTAATTTATTCATACTTATTTCTGATGTTGGGCTGTATTAAGAGATTTATGGAATGGGATTTTTATTAAATTTAGCCATAGTGAAGAACTGACTTTCTAATATGGGCAATGACTAATTCAAAATGTCATTAAGTTAGTGACATTATAAAAAACATAATTAATAATCACAAAAAATGGTTTTAAACCGTTCGTTTAAAGGCACAAAAGGAAAACTTGTTCTATGAAGGGATTTGAAAATGAAGAGAGCATCCACTAAACGAGCTTTCCCAATTCCAAAACTTCTCTTGTCCATTTTATAAAACTAGCCTTTCACATTTTTAAATAACATTTTTTTTTGTATTAAATTTTATTTCTACACCTGGAATTAAGCAAAGTATGTTGTTTTACACATTAAACAACCTACTTTTACTTAATTCAGGTTTAAATATCAAATTTAATACGAAAATTGTTTTGACATATATGTGAAAAGCTAATTTTTCAAAGTGGACAAGAAAAGTTTTGGGGTTGGTTTGGTTAAATAACGTTGCACTAGAGCTGCACAGAGGGCTTATGGCGACGGTTCGGGGCCTAACTCGAAGGAAAGACCCGGGAACAATGCCTCGTATTTTTGAACCATGGTCAGATGACGCAGATAACACTCGACGCAACCTCAATAGGCTTCAGGACATTGGACCCCGATCAGATTTATCGTACACCAGTCCAGTATAAACGCCGGTATAATTTGTTGGATGTTCTGGTAGACTTTCTAGTATTTTTGTAGCGAAGCTGGTAACCCTCCGATTGCAAGATCACTACTTTTTTACTTTTCTTTGTCAAATCCATCGCACTGGCTTGAACTAGCAATCCTCTGATTCCCAGCTGACGCCTTTATCCACTGGGCCACGGAGGCCCCGTAGATGTTCTGGACGACATTTCTAGTATTTTGTAGTGAAGCTGGCAACCCTCCGATCACAAGATCCAATATTTTTTCAACAAAATTTTTCTTGGATCCTTTGAACTATATTACATAAGAATTGGTATTAAATTTTTTTAATACTACATGTATTTGATTTTTATTGACCGAGAGCCAGTAAGGTCTCTTTTTTTAACTCGACCATTCAGCATTTCGCCTGTTTGTAGATTTGTTTATTACGTAGTTACGACCAAACGCGTTGTTCGATTAAGTATAATTTTAGTAGTGTTCACTTTAGAAATAAAAAGGGGCAGGGCCGCTGTTGGCAGGCAAAGGACACCGTTTTTTAATGGGCACTTCTTGCTTTTAAAAGCCCCCCCCCCCCCCCCCCATGTATAGGTTTGTTGCTGAGCACCAGACAATAGATATTAGTGACAGTTCGGGATCTATCCCGAAGGAAAGACACATAATTACTGCTTCGTAACTATGAACAATGATCAGATAACTAGGACAACAATTGAACTGACACACAACGCACCTGTGTAGGCGTGAGGACATGTTTAGACTATGAAAGATTTAATGTGCACCCGTCCCCACGCGCGGTCGTTGTTTTTGAAAAAAGTACGACAAAGTACGAGCTTGCTGCGCTATTGCATTCGATGTTCGAATTAGTAAATCATATGCTGGCACAGCCAACCAAAAGGATTCATAAAATGGCCATAGAACATTGCTCGAAATTACCGCGGAATTATCGTGATTGCGCAACACGCATAGTCCTAGTTAAAAAGAAAATTGTTTTTCTGCTGTCATAATTCACTTAATTCCGATTTGCACAATTTTTTTTTAAATCGCTGCCTCTTTTAAAGACATCTAGGGAAGCAATGACGCTAGTGCTTGACTGAAAAGGCAAAGGGGGGGAGGGGGGGGGGGGGGAGTTTCAGGAGGGAGGTATTTTTGCAAAAAGCGCATAAGAGCGCTATTGAGATTAAAAAGGGCGGGTAGGACGGGCCGCCCTTCCAAAAAAAAAAATCCTTGATCTGGTCTGGGGAGGAGGACATTTATTGTAGTGTTTAAGACGACACTATACCCCAAAATTCACTCAATTTTTTTTAATTACGAATTTTTTATTGCATAAAATTATACCTTACATATCGAAGAAAACGCATGCTAAGTTTCAAAATTCTACGAGTTTAAAAAACGATTATTTTTTGCAGTTTAAACAACCTCATCTTAAAATTGACCTATAGTGCAATTTCTATTTTTTTTTTATTTATTGTGTTTGAAAGGTAAAACTTATTATACAATTAAAGTACCCTTATATTAGCAATATTCTGTAAAAAAATTGTCTGTACTGATATTTAAAAAAAATGCTTAAAAAATAATTTAAAAAATCTTATTTCTTAAAAAAAATAAGTTACATTTTGAATTTTTTTTTGTTTAGAAACAGTATATTGTTGACAAAAAAAAAGTGTCGTGAGGTTTTTTAAAAATAGTTAAAAACTTTGAGAAAAAAATATATGTGTGACATTAGCAACTATTTCTTAAACTTATGCATTTTCTACTTAAAAGTATTTTTTTAAACACTAGACAAGTTATTTAAAAAAAACAAGCTGTTTTGTTTAGAAGATTATTGCAAGTGTATTACAAAAAATTTAACTTTAAGTTTAATTTTAAAGAAGCCTTATGCTTTTACCTTTTTGAAAGAATTCGAAAAAATATATTTTGAGAAAAATGTATTTAAAGATAACCAAACAACAAAGCCAAACAATTTTTTTTAAACATTTAATTTAAACTTTTTACATATGCATAATACACTACTTATTCGTCATTAGTAATTTAATTGTACAATATTTTGTAAATTTTTCTTAATATTAAAATGCAGTAAAAGTAAAAAAAATTGTTAAATTTTATAATTAAAATGAATAAGTAGTGTTGTATGGATATGTAAAAAAGTTTAATTTAACTGTTTAACATTTTGTATTTGGTTTTTTACATTATATCTTTAAATGCATATATCTCAAAATCCATTTTTTCGAATTCTTCACAAAGGAAAAAGCCTAAGGCTTTTTTAAAATAGACTTATAGTTTATAGATAGTTATAATTTTTTTTAATACACTTACAAGATTCTGCTAAACAATATAGCGTCGGATTTTTAAAATAGCTAGTCTTATTTTTTAAAAATATGATTAAGTAGAAAAAGCTAATAGCTTCTTCTTAAAATTTTGCTAATGTCACACATATAATTTTTTTTCTCAAAAAGTTTCAACTATTTAAAAAAAAACGACGCTGTTTTCTTTTGTCAACAATATACTCATAACAGGTAAAAATTTTCAAAACTGTAACTTAAAATGTAAAAAAGTGGCCTTTTTAAAACCTTAATTTTATTAAAAAAAATTAATTAAAAAAAATTAGCAAAACAAAATTTTGTTTACAGAACATTGCTTACATTATAGTATATAGTATCTGTAAAATAAGTTTTACATTGTAACATAATAAATAATTACAAGATTTGAGGACACATCACACCAGACAGTGGGAGTTAAATAAAAGCATGTAAAAATAGTATAAATTGCCCTACCTTAAAAAAAAGTTGCATATACAAATAAAGTTTGTTCCTAATAAAATATGTTGCATATCAATATTGGAATTTTATTTAATGATTTCCCTATTTTATTATATAAATGTCCTCTGATTTTACGAACCTGTTCTTTCAACCAACAAAAGCTTTTAAGTGGAAATAAAATTTTCCTGCAGTTTTTCCCAGGAGATTTTAATGGTGCTATTCTTTCAAGCACATATTACATTGCTCCTTTAATATAGGGTTTATTTTATGTCGAGCAAAGTATAAGTCACAAAGGGTAACTTTGCTCCACTTAAAAATAAAATAGATCAAATAAAAAGCATGTAAAAAAAAAGCACGAACATTATATGTTAACTTTTAGGTCATATTCTGCTTTTGTAAAGCCTACAGAATAAAAATAAATTAAAAGTTAATTTTTTATTTTAATTATTTTCAAAATTAACTTCATAAAAAAAGTGGAAAAAGAAAAGCAAAGTAGACCCAACTTACAATACCCTCCAAAGTACAGACAAAAAATATATTACCATACACAAAGTAACTGTTCTAAAAATATAGAAATAGTAGTAGTTTTTTTATAAATATATATTTGAAATCTTTTAATAGCGTTGTTTGGATGGAATTTTTTTCATTTGACCATATTTTTTCCGAAAAATTTTCTTTAAAAGTATTACATTTAACATTATTGTATTTAAATATATCTAAAAAGTTAAAATTTTTTGCTTCTTATAGTTAGCGAAAAATTAAAACCATATTACTTTAAATATTGTAAAGAGTTATTTCATCTTCGCAATAAAGAAACTGAAAATTTAAAGATTTTTCTAGACGTATTAATAAATGCAAATTACTAGATATTCTATTGCTCTTTCCGAGTAGTTCAAAAACCAGTAAAATATGTTTTAAATTTCTACTTTCCCATTTTTAAAAGTTATTAACCTATAACCAAGACATTTTAATTAGGAAGAATTATATTTTAAGCTGTACACTGTTAAAAACTTCAGTTCAACGATGTTCCATATCTTGGTGCAAAACAGAGGTCTGCACCATATTATGGTGCAATCTAAGTTGAACCCAAAATCCTTTATCGGAGGTTTCACCGTTAATTGGTTCACCCTCTGTAACTGCAACCGAAATTATCGCGTCGCTACATCAACATGCCGAGGAATCCCCGTCAAAAAAGATAACGACGAACAAGGGCCCCCGTGGCCCAGTGGATAAAGGCGTTCAGCTATGAATCAGAAGATTCCAAGTTCGAGCCCGATCGGTGGACTTGACAAAGAAAGTAAAAAAGTTGTGATCTTGCGATCGGAGGGTTGCCTGCTTTGCTACAAAAAATACTACTACTAAAATACTAAGAGAACTCGCATTTTGAGTTTTATGCAACTTTACGAGTTGTGGTGCAACGTTTCACTACTAAATGGTATCCGTGGTAGCACCATAAAATGGTGAAACTAAGCACCAAATGTTTGTTGCAGCTAAATGGGTACCAAAATTTGGTGCAAGGTCGTGGTAATTTTTAACAGTGTACCTAGAAAATTAAGATAGCCTGGAATTCAATTCTCCAACTATTCTTCTATTCGTCCATTTTATTCCTTCTTGTGATGCAACGACATTGAATTATTGCAGAAGTTAATTTCTGCGATTCCGATAACTATTAATTTTTTATATAATGTTTTTATAAATTTGTTTGACTATTGTTTAGAAAATTTAATGCCTTTAAAGGAATTTCTAATTAAAATGGACTATTGTTTAGCAAATATAATGTTGTGAATGGATTGTCTATTATGTTAATTAATGTGTTAATTTAAAATTTATTTTTTATTTCATATTTACAATTTTTTTTAATAATAATTTGTATACTTTCAATTACGTCTGACATGTCGAATTGATAGTCTGGCACATTGATAGTCTTTATAATTTTAAATTGAGTATAAGGTAAGTGCATCTAAACCTGACACTTCAAAGAATTTTTTTTCAATAAAACTTATTTTTTAACTCAAAAATCTCAGTCTGGCTATAGTTAGTGGTTTATAATTTTCCAAACAACTGTTATAATGTCAGAAATTGTCATAAAAGTTATTTCCAAGCAAACATTAATAGTTAATAAACTATTTTTTTATAACCATTGAAGTGCTCTTAAATCTGACACCCACATTTTGTAATGAACCTAAAGCTGACCCCCATATAATATTTATTTTAAAGCAAGCTCAAAATAAATTTCTTGTTAAAACTGTTTGTAGAGGAAATATAAATGAAACATCAATGTTATAATCTGTAAAAATATGTTAATAAAACAAATAGGATTGAATATTTAGGACATTAAAAAACACTCAATCTCAAGAAGTTATTTTATTGTAAATTAAACTAATACTGGTTTATTTTGATTTTTACAGTAGAAAATTTTCAATTACTTTTAAAAGTTCAAAGTAATAGTGATTTAGGCTAAATAAGCTATTTATGCCATAATTATTATCATGTTGGAAGGAAAGTTTTATGGTAGATGTTCTATAGCCACTGAGCTATTGTGCTTGATGGTATCATTAAGAGGCGAGGGTTTTTATTAAGGTTTAGATTGTACAGTTAATGTTTTATAGAAACAATAAACATTGACTATTTTTGTAGTGAAAAAATTTGTGGTACTGTTATTTGGACACATAACCCTAAAAACTAGGTTTTTAGGTGTCAAGTTAAGGAGTAAAGGTAGGGAATTGTATCTTAAACCTGACACCCCTTCTAAAACCTTAGTTTTTTAGGTTATGTGTCTAAATAACAATACCATAAGTTATTTCACTACAAAAATTAATAATATCAATATTTATTTTTTTGAACACATTAACTGTACAATCTAAACCCTAATAAAAACTCACTCACCCTCTTAATTATTCCATTAAGAAAGGTCCGACACACATCTCAGTGATAACAAAACATCCATTATGAAACTTTCCTGCAAAATTATAATAATTATGGCAATCACCTATTGACTTGAAAAACAGCTCCGTATAACCCATTATGAAAATAGGTACCAACCTAAAACATCTAAATTATTTTATTTCCATATTTCAAATCAATTAAATAAAAGATATCAGCTTTAGGAGAAGTGTCAGGTTGAAACGCAGTTACCTTATATCTCAATTTTTTTTACTAATTCTTCACAAAGGTAAAAGCCTAAGGTTTTTTTTAAAAGTAAACTTAAAGTTAAACTTTTTTTTGTAATATACTTAAAATACTTTGCTAAACAAAACAGAGTGGATTATTTTTCAAATAACGAATCTTGTTTTTTTTTTTAAAGCACTTTTAATAAAACAAAAAAAAAATTTAAGTGAAAACTTTGAATTTTAAGAAAAAAATTCAAAGGTGTAACTTAAATGTGAAAAAGAATTAATCTTTTAATATATTATAATTTTTTTTATTAGATTTTTTAAAATAATTACCAGTACAACAATTTTTTAACCGAATATTGCTAATATTAGGGTACTTTAATTATATAATAAGTTTTACCTTTGTAACACAAGAAATAAAAAAGTTGAAACTGCCTTAAAATGATCTTTTTTAAACTGCAAAAATAAATCGTGATATATATTATTTCAGTAGTAAAGATCCCTTTTGCGGGTCTCACACACAACGGATCTTAACATGTGAGGGATAAAAAAAGGGAATTTCCCGGAGCAGTGACGAATCGTACTTTTGTCTCGCGAATATTAACGGTTTTTTTTTTCAAAATGTGTAAAAAAATAATTAGTTTCCAAGCAGTTTTTAAACGAGCCGTTGGTAGTGCTACCATCTATAGGTAGAACTTTGAACTGAGTGACATCTATGAGTAGTTACAACGAATATTTGTGTGGGGGGGGGGGGGGGTATGCGATAATTATCGAACGGGCATGCTAGTATATATTATTTCTGTAGTAAAAATCCCTTTTACGACTCTTGTACTCAATGGATCTAAACACATGAGGCATTAAAAGAAAGAGAATTTTCAGGAGCAGTGACGAATCGTCGTTCATCTCATAAATATAAACATATTTTTAAAAAATTGTGCTTAAAATAATTTATTTAAACGTGTTTTTTAAAACAAACCGTTTATAATGCTGCCATCTAGGAATGAGCAGAAGCCTTAAACCTTTAGACCTTATATTTCGCCTTATAGCGAATGGTTGTGTGTTGGGGAGAGGGGGGGGGGGGAGGTCATACGATAACTATCACACGGTCATGCAAGTCATTTTTAAACTCGTAGAATTTTTAACGCATTGAATAAAACGCACGCGTTTTATTCAATGTGTAAGGTATAGTCTTATGTAATAAAATAAATCAAGAATTTAGTCAATTGTAGGGTACGGATCTGTCTTAAAAGTGTCGCGCGAGGGACATTTTGATATGTATCAATGTACCCTACAATCAAATGAACTGCTTAACACTGCATTAGTAACTAACACCCTTCGGAATGACAAGTACTTGTATTAGAATAACATTGGCGACGTGAAGATGTTTCTAACGCAGTGTTAACTACAGTTTATTTTAATCCTAGACTAGATTAAATAGCGAGAAGTATCTCTATTTTCAATAACGCCCCTAGATACAGTTCTGTCGAATGATCGGACTGATCAGATTGATCGTAACGGATAAATTTGAAGTGTGGAAGTTGAATTGACGACAAATTGTTGGACTAATGTGACAAAATATGCAAAAAATATTTTAATAAAAAAATCCAGACCAAGACGAGTGTTTTTGTCTAAGAGGCCATACATAATGTGCCTACATCAAGATTGCATGGTTTATATGAAGTGTATATAATTTACAGCACGAATATCGTAGTCTCTGATACGAGTTGTATTTAACTATCGGAACCTTTTGGATAAACAAGGCGTGAGTTAAATACAACTCGTATGGCAGCGAAAGGGTTAATGAAAAATATGCAGATAGTTTATTGCATATTAACGTGAACTCCGAAACACAACGAATTCTCAAGCCTGAGTTGGAACCCCTTACCTTTGTCATAAAAGACAAGAACCCGACACAAAATAAAGCAGTATGCTTTGAATATGCAACATACATGTGGCGTATGTATTCTACTAGTCTGCGCGACTAATATGCCAAGCAATATGCCTTCGTATGCCCTGTGAGAATATCCCATATTACTATGCAGTAACCCACACTGCGTTATGGAAGCACATTGGGCATGAAGAGATCCTGGTCCTGCATTTGTCTTAATTGGCACTTTGGATTTCTTTAAATTCGTGTAGATTTCTACTCCAGCACAATCACTGTCTTCAACTCATCTGTAATGAGATCAGCAGGGACAGTCTTTTCCTTGGTATTCGACTATAACTGCGAAAAACCGTTAGCCATCAGACTGCACTTCACAAGCACGCTGCAACCAGGCAAAGTCCGTCGAGGAATCAAAATGGCTATTTCCTCGTTGCTTCTCTTCTTGCGTAATTCACCCACACATGCATGCAACTCGTTATCTTCACTAAGTGGAAGTGAAACTAGATACAAATTATGCATCCAATTATATAGTTGTAAAGATCGAATTAATATTGCAATAAATTGGAACGAAATCGCAAACATTGTAAAACTGTGTTGTATATGCCGTTGGCATACTCGGGGCATACGGCTTAACAGGTCATCAGTTCGTAGGCAAACTCGACATATTTCTCGCATACTAGCAATCGATCTGGCATAAGTAGCGCATATACGTGGCATATTAATATTTTTGTCTCGGGAAAGTAACCCCGTTTAGTCGTCAATTGAGGGTACACTTAAAAAACTTCTGATTGTCATAGTGTATAGTTTCGTTCGTGGATTTCCAGTATTTAAAATAACTCAAGAAACAATATTTTTCTGAGGTACAATTCAGAATTCATTAGTCAAATTTCATTGTGGTATAATCTAAATGCTATATCTATAAAAACAATTAAGATTTTTATTTAAAAAAGGTTTGAATTGGAAATATAAATTAACCTTATTACATTGAGTACCAGTTTAAAATTTAAATTAACCTTATTGCATTGAAAACCAGTTTAAAATTTAAATTAACCTTATTGCATTGAAAACCAGTTTAAAATTTAAATATTTCTTTTGCTTCTCCGACGATCAAAATAACACATACCTTTAAGGTTGTATTTAGAGAATTCACAATGTCTCACTGTCTGTCCACTTTTCCAATACAGAAATTATAGCGAGTAAAACGCACTTTTCAACTTTTCTGTCTTGTTCGGATTCTTCGGTATCAGGGAGTATTCTGATTCGCTTCAAAAATTGTAACGTAAAACCTATCGGATCAAACTATGCGAGACCAAAATAATCGATAAAAACAACAACCTTTTTGTTCTTTTATTGGCCATAACAAAGCATCTCGGTGTTAAAAGATAATTTTAAAAGCATCCGAAATCCTTATCTGCCAAACGGCAACAATCTGATTTTATCACTGCGTAGAGTCATAAAAGTGATTGAATATTACGTTTGAAACTGATAGTGTTTGAAAATTACATTAAATTCATTTGTATTGAAAAAGAAATTAAAAGTTTTTTGTAAAAGTAAAATAACGTAAGCTAATATTTTCGCAAAGTCAGTGACTTTAGGGATAAGTTTATTACAAATTAGACTGTTTTCTACTCTACTAAATTTAAGGGTAATAATATATGAATTGGCACTTGTAAAAAGGGGATATGTTATAAAACTCAAATTTTACAGGTCAGATTAAAAGGTGAACCACCTCAATTGTAGTGTTCGTAATCTAAAGAAAAAAAAATCACATAATTGATATTACATAGCCACTTATATTTCAAGTGCAATTCATGAGTTTTGTTACTGCCAGAGCTCTGCACAAAATTCCAAAAAATTTGCTTATATACCTTTTAACAAATTTTACCAAGTATTGAACTGAAATTACTGGACAGATAATAGAAAACATAATTTTATGAACAAAATGATTTATTTTTTTTGTTATAAAATTTCAAAAATACTTTATAATACTATAAAAGAAAAGTTGTTATGAAAAAGTTTAAAAAAATGAGTGACAAATGGAAAAATAAAAATTAATCATCAGCCTCATTATCGGCACATGTTACCTTTTTACATAGTTTCGGATATTAGACCGTCCTTATATCCCATTTCGCTTATTACGTAGAATCTTCTTTTTACATAGTATGTGTGTTTTGGTATAAAGATATTCTTCCGTCAATATAATAATTTTTCGAAAAAATTTCACATATTCCCTTTATACAAATTCCGATTCATATAAATGTTGACGGGAGGAGGAGGGGAAGTGAATAAATATTAATAAAAAAAACGAATTACTGTATAAAATACTTTTAAAAAATTGGAATTTTTTTAATTTCTCGCATAATACTTCTTGTTGAGTTGCATGAGGGAAATCCTGATTTTTGCACAAGCAAAAATGCGAATTTGAAATAATGTGTTTATTGAAATTTAATTTGTTCTCTAAACGTATTTCATAATTAGGGATTTATTTACTAATTTTAAAAATAGTTAATGACTGTTTATGTTTGTGAAATATATTGGTAACGATTTCAAGAAAAAATCGACCATAACTGTTGCTTTTTCGATATTTATATGCCAACTTATTCCTGTGTACTTTAATGAAAATGAATAAGTTTTTTGAAAAACTTGGGGGAGATAGAAAGTTTCCGAAATTTTGGTTGGAGGGATAGGGGAGGGGGGGGGGGAGGGGATTCCTAAACTAATCCGTTGCTCAATCACTGAACCCCCCCCCCCTTTTAGGGTTCCATGCTGCGTTTCCTATAAACATTAGAAATATTAGTTTATATTCATTTGTTTTTGTTATTTTTTTTAAATTTAATTTTTACTTCTTTTGAAAATATGCATTAGGTATGTTTGCGTTATGCTTTATATCAATGTTAAATTTACTTGTTTATTTCATATATGTTTTTTCTGAAAATAAAGAGTAATTTAAAGAGTAAATAAAGAGTAATTTAAAAAGAGTAAATAAAGAGTAAATGTGTTCAAATTCCGAGATATACAATAAAGTTACATTTCAAGGAAAAATTCATTAAAAATTACTTTCTTTCGATAGCATACCAAGTTTTTATTATGAACATAACTTTTCTTTACTAAACTTTGCAGAGTAAATATAAAATATAAATATAAGCATTCTGTTTGAACTATTTGATATAATAAAATATGAATACAGAAAAATAGCGTTTTACAGGCCAGGACAATGCTCAATAGAGACCGTACAGGCCAAACTATGCCGAACTTGTCACAGACGATGAGAAAAGGTTAATGTTTAGATATTGGAAGCGACATTAACGACGGAGGAATGAAACATGTCCCACTTTTCCTTCATTTAAGGTAAAGAACATGTTCCCCCGTTATTCATATTCATCAGTATGCGGTTAATTCTTTGTTAACGCTACTCCCGATATTTGGCGCCAATGAGGGAGTTTCACGGCAAGAAGAAGAAGACCGCTGTTCCAACGGAACATGGAGAAAGTTCCGCGACGCCGAATAAGTTCCGTAGGGTTAGCATGAAGCTTTTGCACCTGTACTATAATTTGAAGTTTTAGTCTTTAAATAATACCTCAATATAGAAATATTTACTACATACACTGAGATAGATTGTAGTCATCGTTTATCAAGTATCTTTGTGTTGAAATAAAAGTATTTTTCCGTATTTTGTTGTAATTCTAATTATATACAAATATAATATAAGTATTTCTGTACTTAAATTTATTCATATATGGAATAAAAATATTACTTATTTGGAAAAAACAAATATTATAAACAAACTTTCCCATAATTGCAAGCGTAGCGACTAAACAAACAAAAGCAAAGTTGTCTGCTGTAGGGAAGAAATCGAAACTACTAGTAAGTTACCATGTTAATACGTCACGTGAAACTCTCCCATTTGTAAGCGATCAAGTTTATATGTTGGCAACTCTTATTGGGAACGCGCAGAGCACTGGTAGGATTTATGGTAATCCTAAATAGGGGCAATACTATATTCTAGGTGCAAAGAAAGGTTGGCTCGAAGGAGTAAGTTTCCCTAAATGACTGTTCGAAGGGGGTACCAGCTGTATATGAACACTGAAGCTGAAGACCACTAGTTCCACTTGCTCGGAGTTCCGACTACGAGTTGGGAGCCGTGCGAGCACAACATATTTTTGACACCGTTCGTGAAGTTCAAGGAGTAGGGTTTCAACTCACACGTTGTCGCCATTAAAAACAGTCGTGATTATTATTGTCCACCATTTTGACTTGGCGACAAACGAAAACACGTAATTTTGGCCTTGGCGCCAATTTTCAGAATCGAGCCGAGGGGTACTGTAGAGTAGGAATTTACCCACTGAGCTTAGCGTCCGAGACACTGGATCGGTTGTTTTCCCTCCGAACACTGGAACCAACTAATCCAGTGTCTCGGAAGTTAAGAGCACGGTCTACTTATGAAAAACGCGGGGACATGTTCTCCACCTTTATGGCATTTTAAAGCTTTGTTTATCTTTCTCCGTTGACGATTGCGTGAGCATCTAGTGAACTTTCGCGTCTGCTTTCTGGGATGCCATTGCTTTACGGTTGTCAGTTGGTTAGAATATGTAAGTGTTTAACGAATTCTGGTTGGTTGTACGATTTCGCGAAAGATTCAGTTTATTTTTTTTTTCCGAAAAATTATGGAGGCCTCCGTGGCCGAGTGGATTAAGGCGTCAGCTGGGAATCCAAGGGTCCCCGGTTCAAACCTTGCGACTAAAGAATAATAAAAAGTAGTGATATTGCGATCGGAGGGTTGCAAACTTCGCTACCAAAATACTAGAATGTCGTCCAGAACATCCACAAAAAATTAACGGCGTGTATACGGGACTGGTGCACGATAAATCTGATCGGAGTCCAAAGTCCCGACGTCTATTGAAGGCGTTGGGTGCCAGCTCAGGTGTTGTCCTCGTCATCTGACCATGGTTCAAAAATCGAGGAATCGTTCCTGGGTCTTTCTTTTGAGATAGGCCCCGAACCGTCGCCAATAGCCCACTGTGCAGCTCTAGTGCGACGTTAATTAACCAAACCCAAAATCAGAAAAGTTATGTAATTAGGAGATTTTTAAATTATGTGGTTAATTCAAACGATTTTAAATTTTGCTTAGTAAATATTTCTTATAATCCTGGCAACATGTTTGATAGCTACGATAACTAATTAAACACAGTGCAATTCAACATAATTTTGTTTAGAGCATTCGGATATTTGTTTCTGGTTGTTTTATGTAATTTAAATATTATTTAATGGAATAATATTTTAGAATTTTGGAAGATTGTTTAATTTCCGTGTTGTATTTTCCTATTTTAATATTGCTATTTGTTTATAAAATATTGCGCGTAATTTCATTATAATTTCGGAGGTAAGACCCTGCAGTTGAAATAATTTTCAATGCAGAATTCCCCCATCGAATTCAATGCTTTAAACTGACAAATGTATTTTCGATGCGAGATTGTCAAAATAGACTGCTCGAAGTTTGACGTGATGTTCCAAACGACTGCCCGAAGGGGCACCAGCTGCTATCCTGAGTAGTCGGAGGGCAAAGGCTAGGAGAACACATTTTCCCAGGACTATAAATCGACGTCAGGAGTTTGTGACATTTAGTCACTGTACGTGCGTACGCTTAAAACTGCGGTCGAAATTCGACGTTCTATGTGCCATCTGTAGCAGCCCTTTTGTGTAACTATAGTTCGACTAGCTGCATATTTTCATAATCCATCTATAATTAAAAAGAAACAGTCTGTCTGTGGCACGCAAAGTACATACTTCCCCTGCACGGAAATGTCTGAAATTTTAAACGTAAGTACTATTCAACCTCTAATTGTGTAACTGAGAGCCAGAATTTATGAGTTTTAGTTAGTTATTTTTTTAAAGTTATTTATTAATATTTAAAGTTATTTATTAATATTTAAAGTTATTTATTAATATTTAAAGTTATTTATTAATATTTAAAGTTATTTATTAATATTTAAAGTTATTTATTAATATTTAAAGTTATTTATTAATATTTAAAGTTATTTATTAATATTTAAAGTTATTTATTAATATTTAAAGTTATTTATTAATATTTAAAGTTATTTATTAATATTTAAAGTTATTTATTAATATTTAAAGTTATTTATTAATATTTAAAGTTATTTATTAATATTTAAAGTTATTTATTAATATTTAAAGTTATTTATTAATATTTAAAGTTATTTATTAATATTTAAAGTTATTTATTAATATTTAAAGTTATTTATTAATATTTAAAGTTATTTATTAATATTTAAAGTTATTTATTAATATTTAAAGTTATTTATTAATATTTAAAGTTATTTATTAATATTTAAAGTTATTTATTAATATTTAAAGTTATTTATTAATATTTAAAGTTATTTATTAATATTTAAAGTTATTTATTAATATTTAAAGTTATTTATTAATATTTAAAGTTATTTATTAATATTTAATATTTAAAGTTATTTATTAATATTTAAAGTTATTTATTAATATTTAAAGTTATTTATTAATATTTAAAGTTATTTATTAATATTTAAAGTTATTTATTAATATTTAAAGTTATTTATTAATATTTAAAGTTATTTATTAATATTTAAAGTTATTTATTAATATTTAAAGTTATTTATTAATATTTAATATTTAAAATTATTTATTAATATTTAAAGTTATTTATTAATATTTAAAGTTATTTATTAATATTTAAAGTTATTTATTAATATTTAAAGTTATTTATTAATATTTAAAGTTATTTATTAATATTTAATATTTAAAGTTATTTATTAATATTTAAAGTTATTTATTAATATTTAAAGTTATTTATTAATATTTAAAGTTATTTATTAATATTTAAAGTTATTTATTAATATTTAAAGTTATTTATTAATATTTAAAGTTATTTATTAATATTTAATATTTAAAGTTATTTATTAATATTTAATATTTAAAGTTATTTATTAATATTTAAAGTTATTTATTAATATTTAATATTTAAAGTTATTTATTAATATTTAATATTTAAAGTTATTTATTAATATTTAATATTTAAAGTTATTTATTAATATTTAATATTTAAAGTTATTTATTAATATTTAATATTTAAAGTTATTTATTAATATTTAATATTTAAAGTTATTTATTAATATTTAATATTAATTTTTAAAGTTTCCGTCCAATAGCAATCGTAGAGCCGTAGTGATTGAAAACTGCGCATGCGTTACGAAAGGATCATGAAAGGAATGTATTCTGGTGGGTGGGCAACTAGCGAATCTTCTGCAACTTAGTCGGCAGAGTGTTGCAACTCGGAACAAATAGTCGAGAGTTCGAAACCCGGCGAGGCAACTATTTTTTAATCTGTATGCCTTAAGGGGTTCCCAACAACGCTGGACCATACAGCTAGTATTTTTTAATTATTGATTAAACGTAGTGTGATGTGAAATTTCATACACAACAAAAAATATTTCGAATTAATATTATGACTGAGAGACTTAAACGACCGTTCAATAGAGCGCGGCCGTACATTGAGAGTTCGAATCCCAGCCGTGGCGTAAAAATTATTTAATTGTTCCTTGAAAAAAAAAATGGTTGATCCAGTTACGATTTATAGTATACATAAAAAAACCTTTATTGTATTTTAGAAATACAATTTGCTTGTAACAAGCTGGTGCATTCGTGAATGGTTATAGTTTAGGAAATACTTGTAAGCATTATTTAATATATGCTCAAAGCATTTTCTCTTTATCGCAAAGACAAATGAATTTAGATTGATTATTTGACATCGTATGTTTATGATCAGTAATATCAACTTAAGTTTTACATTAAAATGCAATATATATGAAACTCATAACTAAAATTGGAAAATAATTACATTTGACATATTTGCATCTTACGATTTATAATATCCCTCTTTATTACATAGCAGAATCAAATAACTCGATTCGATAAATGAAATCAATGTAATTATAATCCTTTAAACCCTTCTTGGTCGGACATTTTTCGAATTTCTGTTACAAAAAAATGCATTTTTTTATATTGTATGTTCTATCCTGAATTCTAATTGTCTTGCCGTAGATCTATATCTGTTCTATCCTGGTGATTGCTTGGCTCGTATGGTCTCCTGGTGACTGTACGGACCAGACAATGCTAAACGTATGACATGAATATCCAATTAAGAAAGGGTTAAAGTATGCTATTATTTTTAAAGTCAGCCATCTAAATCGATATATATTAAAAGTTGTTTGTTTACTTAAATTTAGTAAGTAATGTATGTATATTAGATATATTTCAAGAAAATAAATTACTTACCGATAAAATACGCAATTCGGAAGCATCCACTTTAACACGATCAAAACACATATAAACTGACGAATCAAATCAAATACATACAACAACATACGGTGAAAAAGCGCGCTGTTGTCATGTACCGGTTAACATTGTTTAAACTACACTTTTAGGTAAGTAAACCACCGCTTGGTTCGGTTAATTAACGTCGCACCAAAGCTGACAGTGGGCTATTGGCAACGGTTCGGGGCCTATCTCGAAAGAAAGTCCGGGGAACGATGCCTCGTATTTTCGAACCATGGTCAGATGGCGAAGGCAACACCTGAGCTGGCACCCGACGCAACCTCAATAGGCGTCAGGACATTGGACCCCGATCAGATTTATCGTGCACTAGTCCCGTATACATGCCAGTATAATTTGTTGGATATTCTGGACGACTTTCTAGTATTTTCGTAGCGAAGCTGGCAACCCTCTGATCGCAAGATTACAGCTTTTTTACTTTTCTTTGTCAAGTCCATCGCACGGATTCGAACCAGCAATCCTCTGATTACTAGCTTAACTCCTTTATCCACTGGGCCACTGGGGACTGGGGGCCCCAGCACTGGAGGGAGTTGGTTCAAATCTCAACATGTATATAGCGATATGGTAATAAGAGAATTGCCGGATTTGTTCTCGTCGTCCACCAAAAATAATGCATGTCAAATCTCTCACGATCCAAAGGTTGCCAGCTTCGCTACAAAAATACTAGAAAGTCGTCCAGAATATCCAACAAATTATACTGGCGTGTATACGGGACTGGTGCACGATAAATCTGATCGTGGTCCAAAGTCCCGACGTCTATTGAAGGCGGTGGGTGCCAGTTCAGGTGTTCCCTCGTCATCTGACCATGGTTCTAAAATAACGAGGTGCATGTATGAATGTGTGTGTGAATGTGTTCCCCGGTCTAAAGTTCGTTTGATAGTAATGTTTTCATTGAAAAAAAGATGTATCATTAAAATATTTATTTTCATATAAATGAATACATAAAGAGGTTCCATAAAATTTATCCAATAGATCAATAAAATTTATCCAATTGATCAATAAAATTTAACCAATAGATCATCAAAATTAATTCAATAGATCCATTACATTTATATAAATGAACACACACATTTATATAGTAACATATATAGAATAGACATAACACTCATAATAATACACATTAAAAGGAACTGTTGGATGGAACTAGAGCTATGATAGTTGAGGAGCAAACATTCAAATATCACATATAGGTGTTTCGAGGGAAAACCAAACTTTTCCTAAATGCACTGATACATGCATAGATTGCAATCTTTGCTAGTTAGTTCTAATGGAACAAAATATGCTTTGGACGAATAAAATAGCTAAGTGCTATGGAAAATTTAAGACAAATTCAATAATTGCCAGTTCAGGTGTTCCCTCGTCATCTGACCATGGTTCTAAAATAACGAGGTGCATGTATGAATGTGTGTGTGAATGTGTTCCCCGGTCTTTCCTTTGAGATTGACCCCGAACCGTCGCCAATAGCCCACTGTGCAGCTCTAGTGTGACGTTAATTAACTAAACCAAACCAAACGTCCTCACACCTACACAAGTGCGATTTGTACCATATCAGATACGTTTTTTTCATCTGACCATAGTTAAAAATTCCGTGACAGTGTTCCCGGGTCTTACTTTTGGGAAAATCCTGAATCGTCGCCAATAGCGCATTGTGCAGCTGTAGTGCGACGTAACTTTAACCAACACTACAAAATATCATTTGTCAATAGTTCAATATAAAGAGGCAGTGTTCCTTGGTCTTTCTGTTGGGACTGAATTGTCACCAATAGCCCATTGTTTAGTTGAAGTACAACTTTAATCCAACCAACCTGTTAGATCCCTGTTGCCAATTGTGTAACTCTGTTCTCTACATTAATCCAACCAACTCTAACCCATCGGTGGTTCAAAAATACGAAGCATCGTTAACGGGTCTTTTTTTCTAGATAGGTCCCGAACCGTCGCCAATAGCCCACTGTGCAGCTCTAGTGCGACTTTTAATTAACAAAACCAAACCAAACCTAACCCATCGGTGCCCCGCGATAGTCTGGTTAAAAAGTTTATAGATTTCAATTGATGTGATTTGATCACTGAACTCTAACTGTAACTGCTGGAAGGCTCAAACTTTGTTTCCTCTACGGGCGCGTTGAAACCAATTGAAAGCTGCCATACGGGCCCCAACATTTTTTTAAAAAATGATTTAGTGGTGTTTTTTATTACCAATGAATTGTAGAAGTATTAAATATATATAAATATTATATTTTCTTCTTATAGAATTAATTTTTATATTGCCAAACAGATAGTTTTTGCTCTTGCTTTTTAACTATTTCTGCTTTGACTTGCAAATGACTTCCTATTTTAATAGCAGATTACATTTAAAATGGGTTTAAAAATAAAATAAAAAAAACTTACCCAAAAATAATATATGTCGGCGTATTTTAACATGAAAAATATACGAAATATTGCGGTATCAAGAAAAGTGTGCCCCATCATGGCGGCCTCCATATCGGCTTCAAGTCAACAAAATGTCTTGCCCTATCCAGAAGTTACAGTTAGAGATCAGTGGATTTGATTCATGTTGAATAAGTAGCTATACCACTTTCACGATTTTAAAGTCTTCATGAGGTGAAAATATAGTATTATTATTTTGTATAGTAATTTTTTGAGGACGTCAAACTTTTAACATTTACAGTCTTAGGATGTTCTGAAATTATTCAGAGGAATGACGAAACTAATATGGTAAGAAAAATTAAAAATTATATATTGATTTTTTATTTATTTATTTATTCTAGCTTTAAAATCCATATGGCAATGATTTACTTTAATATTAAAATTCCTGTTTTTCTTATAGCTGTTTCTCAATTCTAAATTGAAATGAAATATCATAAATGTTATATTTACATACTCAGTTTGTATTAAGATTAGGAATTGCAGATTTTTTTGATAAGATTATGCTTGTCTTATATTACACAGGGTGTCCGAAAAGTATTTTCACATTTTCAAAAATCATTTGAAAAACAAAGACAAAGCAATTCGACTTTTCAATTAGTCAGTGACAAGAATTGGGAACTTTTAAACTATTTTTTATTTCATGTAACCTCATAAAATCTCCAAAGAGTTCTAGGTAGTCATAATATTAAACCTACATGTCATGACCTACTAGTGGTCATGATATTAAACCTACATGTCATGACCTACTAGTGGTTACGATATTCATACTAATCGACCTATCTAATCCAACATCACGATGTTTTGCGCGTTACTAATGGTCGCACAATCGAAATTTTCTAAAGATTGTAAAAAGCACACATTTCATACTTCTTTTATAACAAAAACACTAGTGCACAACTTTGTTTGTAATGATTTTTAACCGACTTCTAGCTCGCCATCCAATACCGCCAAAGTGCCAAGGAAATAGGTTATCAATTCAACCTTTATGTATTTTTTAATGCATGTTCGCGCATAATTTCTGTTCAAATTCAGATATTTGCATAAAATATTGTTGTTGGATAGAGGATGTCTCATTTTAGAACTTTTTGTAACAAATATCCGGTTATTGATTAAGAGTTATCGAAGTCCTGTGTTTTTTCGACCTTTTGGGAGAAGCCTTAATCCTTTCCACTCCAAGGACATTTTGACATTTGCGTTCTTTCTAAAGAACAGTTATTCCTCTTTCTGTTTTTCCCCCACAATTTTTCATGCTCATAGAGGGGAAAAAATCATAATCTGTTTTGGATCTGCAAGAGAACAAATTGAAAAAAAAAGATCGATGTGTTTTACATACAAGACACTTTTTGTGTTTATTTTAAAGAACAATAAACCAAAAGAACGAGTCGTTATGTTGTCGCCTGAGCGGCGCCAACGGAGTGCAAAGGGTTAAAATTGTAAAGTCAATTTTTACCAACTTTTTTAAAGTCAAGTTACCAACATTTTTGGGAATTCAGTTTGGGTTACCAGTTTTTTCCCGCTTGGATGGAAAATTGCCGACCCGACCAGAAGTAAAAATTAATAAAATTTTGCAGTTATTTACAATACCTATAGGCTACCTCATTCCGCGATATAACACTATTTCTATATAGGGTAATAGACAAATGGAACAACTCGCCAGTGAATATTGTTATAATTACAGGTTGGTTGGTTGTATGTATGGGGTTTCATGGCGCAAGGGCCAAACTGGCGCCAAACACTCGGTAATTTAAAACAAATTCTAAAAGATACACATAAACAAAAACTTAAATTCAAAGAAGAGGTAAAAATCCGAAATAGTATAAATAGTGATGAATGAGGTTGATGCTTCAATAAATACGACAAAGTGGGAGATGAACTATGTTAATTGCAGGAGTAAAGTATTTTAAGAAATTAGATATTCATTGGGGGATAGTTAAGAGATACTAGCTGGACCTACCTTGTTGGACCTTGAGCCTGTTGTTGGTCGTCAATATTTGTAATCGCTCTTTCATTGATAATAGCACATCGCTATTACATTCAAGACATTAGGCCGCGGCGCTCTCGGTGATTTAGTCCCCAAATGAATTTCATGTTCAGTCCGTAAGAATGTTGGTAAATTCTTGTAGACGTAGCAAAATCACAAACCTAGTTGGTAAGCTTGTGAAAACAGGGCCGTTTCTAGCCTATCTGCCGCAGGGGTGCAAAGTATGAATTGTCGCATTCATCCAATTTCTTCATATTTTGCAAAGTACTTTTGTAAAAATAAATGAGGTAAAAAAATAAACTTAACAAAAATTTAATCTAACTGCTGATTTAACTTATGTTCCTTTTAAAAAAAAAGTAATGTCCCTGAGATTTCGATTAAAATTTAGAAAGCATATGATCTACTACAGAATAAATATATTCACTTTAACAGAAATCTCAGCTTATAAGTAAAATGATAAGTTATTATAAGATAACGAGATACCTAATAACTCTTACTTTAACTCTTCTTTTTGTCAAAGAATTGTACAAGTTTGTGTTGCTCACTTTTTATTAAAGAGAAATTTAAACTTTTGTTAGTTGATCGAATGTGCAGATGATTTATTTGTTTTTTTCTAATTCATGTCAATCATACTTTTGGCGCCGAACCGACCCTGGAAACAGATATTTGGAAATTTCACGAGATTGCAACCTTTAAATTTCATTAAAACTGTTTTCATTTGTAATCTTGAATCACTGTATGGCAGAAAATAAACATTCATACGATGAATTAAATCCAATAAAAATGATGTTAAAATAAACACATTTAACGCGGCACACAACACTTTTATGAAAACTAAAAATGTTTCGCATTGAGTGCTCGAATTACTTGTTTTGAAACCAATAAAATTTGTTTAAATCCGTTTCTTAACCTTGAAAAATAGAAAAAGGCAGGAATTTGTGTTGTGGACTTAGATTTCTTACTTAGATTTCACTTAGCCGCAAGGTGTGAAACATTTTTTTTTAAGTGAAACTTCTGAGTTTCATTTAAAAAAAAAAAGCAAAATGTTTCACAGGTTTGTCAACTAGATTTGTGATTTTGCCAAGTTGGTAAATTCCGGTAGACTTGGCAAAATCACAAACCTAGTTGGCCAACTCGTCAAACATTTAACTTTTTTTAAAATGAAACTTCTTAGTTTCATTTAAAAAAAGAAAACCAAATGTTTCACAAGTTTGCCAACTAGGTTTATGATTTTGCCAAGTCTTCAAGAATTAACCAACTTGGCAAAATCACAAACCTAGTTGACAAAAACGGGAAACATTTGGCATTTTTTAAGGGGGAGGGGGGCTACATATAGAAAAAATGAATTTTTTGCCATACGACCTTTTGGACCTCTTTGGACTTATCGTCAACGACGATATGGAAAGCATTGGACTGGATATTTCTGACTGCTGTGGTCATAGTTATGGCAATAGTATAGTGGCATGGCTAGACTGGTCTGTACTGGTATTTAGTAATCACAAAGAGCATGTTTATAAAAATATTAAATATCTTCAAAAAGTTTATTCCAGCGATTTGGGGATGCATTTTTCTGATAAATTTCTACATATTTTTTCAATTTTTAAAAATGAATTTTCAGTTTCTGAGAAACTTAAGGAGATGCGTTAACCTAGAATTGTGAACACATTTGTGCAAATGTTGAAACTGTGCACTGAAGTTGCTTTTGACTCTACCCGTCTCCAATTGCAGGGGAGAACGATCCTTCCCTCGATTTTTAACATAAACAAATCTCATTTATGAACATACTGTTGGCAGATAATAAACTTTCTTTCCTTGCCCTATTATCAATCGAAGGCCTTATTATTCTTGACATTGAATACGAAGATGTTATAAATATTATAATTTGTCGAATATTTTCCAATCTTCTCCTTCATTGATAATTTTAATTTAAAGTTATATAACTTTACACTTTTTTTCGATTATGTTTGAAATAAAAAAAAAAATCATAATTCTAAATATCTAAGTCCAATGGCACTATTTGTTTAGAGCCAGAAACAGTCATCCGGGGTATCAACTTTGCTCTACGGTCTGATGTAGTTGAGCTAAAAGTCAATACTATACTATACTCAACGACGGCCTTAGCGGTGCGACTGCATCGGTGCGCTGACTTTGTTACTGAATATCAATAGTAAACATTACTAAACTTTTTTGGTGAATATAGGATTAATTTGAGTTTCTTACTCCGGTTGCTCTTCCGCCAGTTAAGTCAGCCTGGTAACATAGTTCAATGAGTGTGGTAAAATTCAACGAAGTTTTAGTAAATTATAACTTATTTACGTTCGACTATGTGTCTAACACAGAAATTTCCCAGTTCTAAATCGAGAAAGGTGCCCTTATAGCATGTTGAATTTCTTGTAGGTAATTAAGATTTGCTGTTTAACCCTTTGAGTAATGAATTATTTGAGGATTTTTATGCCCACAGGACGGATTTGGCGAGGTTCAATTGATCCCATTCTTGACCGACCCTACAACACATTGTTTGCGATCAACGCCCACTGGCGGGGGTGCCGCAAACATCAACGCCTGCTTCTTAAATTCAGATGACGAGTCAGACTCGTCCACCGTAACTTCGCCCAAGTAAGCAGATGACGAGTCTCACTCGTCAAATGTACCCAAAGGGTTAATAAAAACTTACTTATTGAATAAAGGTTTTTTAACCAAAAAAAATAATCATAATTCTTCCTAATAAACAAAATGTATAAGTCGCTTAATTAATCGGTTTATCGACTGCATAAAAGGTGCAATGAAATTTATGGTATGGAGGCGCAATTTAGGAAATCTCGCAATTCCTAGGAAATGTTCTAGGGCCGTCACTGACAATACTTTAGAATTGAAAATAGAAAGTTCAACCTTTTCATTGGAGTTCTTAAAGAGGGCTTGGATCCTTTTAGAGTGTAAAGTTCGTTTGATAGTAATGTTTTCATTGAAAAAAAGATGTATCATTAAAATATTTATTTTCATATTAATGAATACATAAAGAGGTTCCATAAAATTTATCCAATAGATCAATAAAATTTATCCAATAGATCAATAAAATTTAACCAATAGATCATCAAAATTAATTCAATAGATCCATTACATTTATATAAATGAACACACACATTTATATAGTAACATATATAGAATAGACATAACACTCATAATAATACACATTAAAAGGAACTGTCGGATGGAACTAGAGCTATGATAGTTGAGGAGCAAACATTCAAATATCACATATAGGTGTTTCGAGGGAAAACCAAACTTTTCCTAAATACACTGACACATGCATAGATTGCAATCTTTGCTAGTTAGTTCTAATGAAACAAAATATGCTTTGGACGAATAAAATAGCTAAGTGCTATGGAAAATTTAAGACAAATTCAATAATGAAATTATCTACTTTTCAGAAATTTTGGACAAAACACGTTTTGAATGTTTGCTCCTTAGTTCTAAGGAATAGATCCATTAAATATATATATAAAAGATACACATTTATATAGTAACATATATAGAATAGATATAACACCCATGGTAATACACATAAGCATTATACACAAACGCAATAGATCAATAAAATTTAACCAATAGATCAATAAAATTTAACCAATAGGTCATCAAAATTAATTCAATAGACCCATTACATTTATATAAATGAACACACACTTTTATGTAGTAACATATATAGAATAGACATAACACTCATAATAATACACATTAAAAGGAACTGTCTGATGGAACTAGTTATGATAGTTGAGGAGCAAACATTCAAATGTCACATGTAGGTGTTTCGAGGGAAAACGCAAACTTTTCCTAAATGCATTGACACATGCATAAATTGCAATCTTTGCTAGTTAGTTCTAATTGAACAAAATATGTTTTGGACGAATAAAATAGGTAAGTGCTATGGAAAATTTAAGACAAATTCAATAATGAAATTATCTACTTATCAGGAATTTTGCACAAACCACGTTTCGAATGTTTGCTCCTTAGTTCCAAACCGAGTTCTGCATCGTGAAAATGATCGCGGAGTAGGCGCAAATACGGCACACAAAATATTTAATCTTTATGGTGGTTTTAGAAACCAGCACCCAACATGATTCAGTGAGAGTTCACGCTGCTTGCGGAGAACCTTGTGCTTTATTTAGTTAATTCCAGCCTTTGGAATGGTAGAAACACAAAAGAAGAGTCAAAGTTAACCATGTCAACATTGGTCATTAATGATTAGTTTACTCCTTAGTTCCAAGCCGAGTTCTGCATCGTGAAAATGATCGCGGAGTAGGCGCAAATACGGCACACAAAATATTTAATCTTTATGGTGGTTTTAGAAACCAGCACCCAACATGATTCAGTGAGAGTTCACGCTGCTTGCGGAGAACCTTGTGCTTTATTTAGTTAATTCCAGCCTTTGGAATGGTAGAAACACAAAAGAAGAGTCAAAGTTAACCATGTCAACATTGGTCATTAATGATTAGTTTACTCCTTAGTTCCAAGCCGAGTTCTGCATCGTGAAAATGATCGCGGAGTAGGCGCAAATACGGCACACAAAATATTTAATCTTTATGGTGGTTTTAGAAACCAGCACCCAACATGATTCAGTGAGAGTTCACGCTGCTTGCGGAGAACCTTGTGCTTTATTTAGTTAATTCCAGCCTTTGGAATGGTAGAAACACAAAAGAAGAGTCAAAGTTAACCATGTCAACATTGGTCATTAATGATTAGTTTACTCCTTAGTTCCAAGCCGAGTTCTGCATCGTGAAAATGATCGCGGAGTAGGCGCAAATACGGCACACAAAACATTTAACTTTATGGTGGTTTTAGAAACCAGCACCCAACATGATTCAGTGAGAGTTCACGCTGCTTGCGGAGAACCTTGTGCTTTATTTAGTCAATTCCAGCCTTTGGAATGATAGAAACACAAAAGAAGAGTCGAAGTTAACCATGTCAACATTGGTCATTAATGATTAGTTTACGAGAATGCGATTTTAAGATAAAAAAGACACTGAAATTACAGGCTCAATTTGCGATTTGTTATAAATCTACATGAAACGAATAAACGCATATGTCTCGTTACATATTTCGTCGCTCACAAGACGTACCTTGAAATTGCCGAATTTGAATTATCTGAAAATATGATTATATAAATTTATTTTATAATTTTTTCTTAAAAGTGTTCTGTATGAAAACTATATACGATTCCAAAAATATTTAGAACGTAAACTTTTCATAGAAAATAGTTCAAGTGTTTTATGTGTTGCAAAAAAATATTTCAAATAGAACTTGTCCTAATTTCTAAAAAATAATAATAATAAAAAATTATTTACATTCTTTTTATTATATTTAGCAATTATTTGTAAATAATCTGTCTTTAAAAATATTTCCTTAAAAATATTTTATATAAAAATGTATTGTATTTATAAAAATATTAGAAATAGATCTTTTATAGAAAGTAGTTTTACCAAAGTGTTTTAAAATAATACTTTATATAGTAGAAATTGTAAATATATAGTTTTGATAACTTTAAACATTTTTATCAAAAGTGAAAAGACAAATGTAGTAAAAATAATGTGAGTAAAACAAGCAGATTAAAGGTGACGTTAAGTGTTTAATCAAAACGACACCTTTTGAATGCGAAAAAACGAAATCTACTGTAAGGAAAAAAAGTTTGTTGAAGTTTTGGCACAAGATCGTACAAATACCTATATAATATATTAAGAGATTTTAGTTTAAGAGAAACGTTCTCCGATTTGTGTGAACCTGAAAACTTGGGCTGACGGTCGTTTGAAAAATTAAACCTGAAAGCTTGCGCTGAAGGCCGTTTGAAAAATTTGCTTGCGTTGAATAGTAGTGAAAAATGAGATACGCCCTACGTCTTGTGAACAGTAAAGATTTAAATTTTAGAATTCAATCTTGAACTCTTTTTAACTTTAACTCTTCTTGGCGATTTCCTAGGTGAGTACGAAATGTTTTTTGGGACGTTTCCTTGAAACAGGAGCCTTGAGATTACTCATGAAGCTTTGGGGTGCTTCTTGCAAGCTGCAGTTTTGGCGTGTTTATTAGCAGCTGGAGCTTCAGAATGTTTGTCAGGATCTGGAGCTTCAGAATGTTTGTCAGGATCTGGAGCTTCAGAATGTTGGTCAAGATTTGGAGCTTCAGAATGTTTGTCAGGATCTGGAGCTTCAGAATGTTTGTCAAGATCTGGAGCTTCAGAATGTTTGTCAGGATCTGGAGCTTCAGAATGTTTGTCAGAATCTGGAGCTTCAGAATGTTTGTCAGGATCTGGAGCTTCCTTGCGTTTCTTAGAAGCTCCAACTTTTGAGTTTGACTTAGAAGCTCCAACTTTTGAGTATTTATTGGAAGCTGGAGCTTTAGTATGCTTCTTAGAAATTGAAGTTTGGGTCATTTCTTTAGAAGCTGGAGTTTGGGTCATTTCTTTAGAAGCTGGAGCTCCATCGGTAGTAACCGTTTTCTTCAATTGTTTAGGAGGTGGCCGTGGTGGTACGTATACTAGGGCATCATCACGGACTTGTATATCACAGCTTCTTATTGGGTGGAGGCCAGTATCAATAACTTCGTTTGTTGGTGGTGTTTTTTTGTAGATGTAGAATTCTTTCATTAGGGGAGAGTAATACAAAGATTCTGATGGGTGATTTCTGAGATGATGCATCAATATTGGATATCTGTTGCATATGATTTCTGGTATTTCAAAATCTCTCTCAGGTAATAAGCTATTTGCAATCATTCTTCTTAAATTCTCGTCACAAAGCTCTTCATGTTCCACATCGCTTTCTGTCTCAATGTGGCGTATAGACTCTGCAAAAAAATATATATATATATATATATATTTTGGTCATTACCTAAACACTAACTAAATTAAAATATAGGTAAGATGTACAAATCTTCTTTAATTAGGATTCAAATAAAAATGTCCAAATTAAGTCTTTTCGTATGAGTATACCTTGTAAAATAAAGGTGCTTAAAAATGAGTACATGAACGTCCTTGATTTTCTTTGAGTAAAATTGCATCGTAAATGAACGATAACGTACTCAAATTTAAGTAATCGTACTTTCGCAAAAATGAGCAATTTGATTTAACATTACTAATCTAAGCTTCTGTTCAAGTCATCTTAACAAAGCGACCTGACAAACTTAAAATAGTTGTTCAGAAGATAGTTTTCCGCATTATTTGACGTTGATTGCTTAAATGGAATGGCACACCTTTTTAACATTACTTTTTTACGTCGCCATGGTAGCTTAACGGATAAGGCTCAGAACAGATGTGCCTGTAGGTGTGGGTTCGATTCCTGGTAAGTCTTGGTTGTTATTGTCGATATATATTATGTGACAGCAGCCTATGTAGGCTACCACCTGCTCTTTTTATTCATTTTTACCCATTGTACTCATTTTTAAGTACATGTCTTTTTCAAAATTGAAACTTATGTATTCGGAGCCATGATAAGCATCGAATGTATTAAAAAATGAGCATGAGTACATTTTACTTATATTTGAATAACTATTTTTAACAATGTAAAAAGTAAATTTTTGAATTTGTTGAACAATTGGTTTAATGTTAAGGGCATTTGATATTTCAATGATGAAAAAATAAAAACCCTTTAAATATAAGGTTGTTTATTGCACCATGTGGGATAACAACGAAGTGCTATTTCTGCATTTTAACTTGCATCCTACCTTTCTGCCCGATACAAAAAAGTTGTACAACTTGAGAATCGATTAAACTATTATAATGGAATTTACCTGGAAAATAAATGAACAAAACACCAAAAACAGTAGAAAATTAATCACAGTAATTTGGGGTTACTTGGATCCAAAACAAAAAACTAAATCGCACCTGGGTCTACTATAATGAAAATATAGACGCGCTTCACCATTTCTCCAATAAGTAGGGACCAAAAAAACACGAATTTTTGTGACTTAGTAACTTTTACTCACTGTAGTCACAAGGTAACGACAAATTTACATTTCATATATAGTTCTTAAGAAAATAACTTTTTTAGCTAGATAGACAATCACTTAACGCAGTAAAATTTATAAGTAATGAATAGTGTGCTGATAAACTTAAAATGGGGTTACTTGGTCCCAGTTAGGAAGGGGACCCAAGCGACATGTTTAATTACATTTTTAAATTTCAGCGTAACAATAATTTATAATACTTTTCGCCATCGCTGATTGCATGACACCGATCAAAAAGGTTTGAAGAAATGAACATTCTGTACTACAAGTAGTAAATAGGTGTAAAATTTTCAATATTATTAGGGGGGGAGGGCCTCTTGATTATAATTTTTAATAAAAGGCATACACTTTATGGAAGTTGCCA